>JAWMRF010000207.1:72311394-72322053 GCA_035221435.1 Sphenopsis melanotis
AATTCCTGGCTGGGCTGGAATTCCCAGATTTGCTGTGGCTGCCCCTGGATCCCTGGCAGTGCCCAAGGCCAGGTTGGGATGGGGCTTGGATCCACCTGGGACAGTGGAAAGTGTCCCTGCCCATGGATGGGGTGGCACTGGATGGTCCCATCCATCCCAAACCATTCCATGGTTTTTTGGTGTTCCCAAACGTCTCAACACTCTCCCGTTTTGCTGCCAGGCCCTGCAGCTGCAGCTCCATCTGCGAACTTGGAAAAGAAGTCCAAAATCCAATCAATCCAACCCCAAAGATGTTCCCACTTCCCTCCATCCATAACAAGATTTGTCCTTCCTGAAAGAAAAACTGATTCCTAAAAAAAACCCCATTTATTAACGGAACCAAATTGCCGCTAATTAATGATTAACCACTAATTAATGATTAACCACATTAGAGCCCCTCCAGGACTCAATGAAATGCAAGGGGGAACAAAGAGCTCCAAGGATGAACCAGGAGATTCCTGTGAAATCCTTTCAGCTCCGTTCATTCCAAATGCTTTACAGGAGAATTCCAGGCAGACACATTTTCTACCCTGGCAGAGCCTCCCTACTTAATCCTATTTCTTATTAAAGCAAATGTTTAATTGGCTACAAACCCCAATATGATTTATTTGTCTGTTTCTCTCCCCGTTACAAATTAGCAGGTCCCAAAATGCAATTATTTGGTTTATTTGCAATTAAGAGCTGCTAAATCCTTGGCTGCTTCAGCAGTTCATAATTCCAGCTGTAATTTCAGTGCTATTCTGGTCTCCTTGCTTTTATTCCCTGCTTTCTATTCCATGTTTTTTTCTTCCATGCTTTTCATTCCCTTGCTCTTATTCCATGAAAATGGAGGAATGCAGGGAGAAGCAGGAATAAAAAGTAATTTTAGGGTAACTCCAAGCCTTCCACTCCTCCTTCCTGGTGGGATGATCCCAAAGGTGACATTAGGACCTGGCTGGAGTCATCTCCAAGTGGCACTGCATGGATAATCCTGCGGGAATCACCCTCTCCGCCTCCTTCCTTTCCCTTTTATCCACATTCAGCTCACATCTCCCAGTTCTTTTTCCATGGATTCATTGGAGAAATCCATCCCTGCCTTATCCCAGCTGGAGTTTGCAGGGAGCTGCGACACAGGCAGGGGTTGTCAATGAGCCACCCATTATCCAGGCATGGAATAACCTGCAATTCCTGCACACCTGGAATGAGACCTTGGATCCCAGAGATCCCTGCAGCACGTCAGCGTTTCCTGGCCCAGCTCTGGGGCAATTCCCAGGGGTTTTCCCACCGGCTCTGCCCGTCCAGCCCAGCTCCCAGGGCAGGACCAGGAATCCCATTGGCATTTCCATCCTCACTCCATGGGCAACTTCCCCTCCCACTCCTCTTGCTCCTGAGGGATTTGCTGAGGGAACAGCACATCCATTTCCAGCTGGGATGATGCCCATGGATCAAAGCCTGTGGATAGCTGGAAAACCAGGAGCAGCCCAACAAACTCTGTCCTATGAACTTAGGCCGAGCCTAACCACATTTCCGGATAAAGGGAAAGCGCTGGGAGGGGATACTGGAATTTTGTCTCGAGGATTCATCCCGAAACTCCACAGCCAGTGACTCATGAGTGTCCTGAAGGGGAACAACGCATTTCCCAACCTTTGGAGCGAGCCCTGGGAAGGCCGTGCCAACATTTTACCAGGAGAGGCGATTTCACTGGGATAGCTCTGCCTCCCAATGAATCCCCGCTCCTTTTCCCCAGTCACCGGAGACAGGCTGGCAATTCCAAGCAATCATCCCACTGGGAGCCAGATGTCTGAGCCAGATTAGGTGATTCAGCTGCTGCAGGGCCTGGAGAAGCAGCCTGGGATCAGACACCCCGCTGGAATTTGGATAAAATTATCCCAGGTGGCACCGCTCCGCCTCACCGGTAATTGCGTCGGCAGCCGGTGTCAGTCCGTGTTTTCCATGGGAGAACGGGCCTGACGCCCTCCCAAAATGAGGAATTCTGCTCATCCAAGAGGCTCTTTTCCAGGCAGAACCAAAACTTCCACGCGGTGCCGGAGTTCGCGTGGCACAGCCCTGAGCTGGAGCAGCTTCTGCTGCAGGAATAAACCCCACATCCCATGGATTGGGACTTGGATTGGGCTGGGAGCTGTTGTTCCAGGGTGAAAGGATGTTTGGTGGGATCTGCTGCCTTGCCCATCAGCTGACGGCAGCTCCTGAGGTCACAGGGGGTGGCAAAGTGAGAAGGAGAAGGAAGGCAGGACCGTCCAGCTGAGTGCTCCGGCTCCAATGGAATTTTTAGGGAATAAAATCCAGCAGAACACGCAGAAAACAGGGAAAATCCTCCATCCCTAAAGAGCAGAAGGACAATGATTTTTGAAGGCTTGAATATTCATATTCAAATGAGGACCAGGTTTTGTTTGGGTTTTGGGTTTTTTTTTTTTTGAGGGCTTGAATATTTAAATGGGGAAGAAGATCAGCTTAGTTTCCTTAAAAAGTGATGGAAAATAGGATAAAAGAAGAATGATTGCAGCACAGAAACCCTTGACAAGGAAGAGACTGAAATGCTGGATGCAGATTGTTGAAAAGCTGTTTAAAAAATGGATAGATCCAAGGAAAAACCAGGAGAAAATAATGTTGTGGAAGACCTTGGAAGCTCAACCTCATGGCAAAGGATGAAGGTATTAAAAGTGGAATTTATCTCACCTCCCTTTAGGAGTCTCAAAGGAAACCCAGGCTGGGATATTTGGCTTCCGGAAGAACCAGAGGAGAGGGAATTCCATTCCCAAATCCCAATCTTCACTCTCTGAGATGGATTCTCCAAGGGGATCAGCCCCACATTTCTGACCTCGGCTTTACAGGATTTAGGAGAGAAAAGAGCAGGTTTAGGACCTTTTTTTTTAGCATATGGAAGTTTTTTGGAATAATTATCCCACTGCAAGTCTCTCTCCAGCCAGAGGAGCATCAGGACGTCCCACAGGAGATCCTGGAAGTTTCAGTCCCCAAAATTTCAAAATAAAGGATTTGTCTTCTTGGAGAGAAGGAAGAAGAGATATTCTTATACACTTAAGCAAGAATTTCATGTTTTGTCTGCATCCTGATGGCATCTTTTGTTCTAATTCATCCAATCTCCCTCCCAGCCATCAGTTTGGGAATATTCCTCCCTCATCCCAAGATCTCCTGTTGCATCATCTCAACCATCCTCCCAAAATATTGCTCACCATGAAGCCAACGAGCAGCAGCTGCCCTGGGGTCCCTCTCCAGGCTGGTTCCAGTTCCCAGGAGAGCTTTACTGGATCTGGGATGGAGAGGGACTGGGGACAAGGCCTGCAGGGACAGGAGCCAGGGAATGGCTGCCACTGGGAAAGGGGAGATTGGGCTGGGATCTTGGCAAGGAATTCCTGCCTGGGAGGGTGGACAGGGGCTGGGCTGGAATTCCCAGAGAATCCCTGGATCCCTGGCAGTGCCCAAGGCCAGGCTGGACACTGGGGCTTGGAGCAGCCTGGGACACTGGGAGGTGTCCCTGCCCTGGCAGGTTTGGAGCTGCTGTTGGATGTAAACACAATTCCAGCACCTTCAGCCTCAGGATTTTCCTCCTAAATTGAGGAGCTGATCCCCCCACCTGTATTTCAGGGTGCCAGTGCCCCCTGTTCCCTGCCCTGAGAGTTCCTTCCCCCTTGGTGCAGTGTTTTCCTCCACTCCCTGCTGTACTTTTCCACTCCTTGAGCTTTCTCACTTCTCCAGGAAGTTCACGGAGTTGTAGCTCTAAATTTGCTCTGCAGGCTCCTGTGGATCATATGGCACAGGGAGCTTTTTTGGAAGGATGACACATAACAGGCACAATAAAACATGTGAAAGGCTTGGGAAGATGAGTTTATCACAACTTCTGTGCCTGCTCTCGCGGGTGGGAGTTGCTCTGGATTACCTCAGGCCGTTGAACTGGCACGTGGTGCAGGGAGGAGAAGGTTTGGGATCATCCCTGTGCTGGCTCAGCTCTGCTCCCTGTCCCTGGGCTCTTCCACAGGCCCTCTTGGCTGCAGGAAATGCCAAATAATCCCATTTGTTGCTTTAAAATCCATAAAGGAATAGAAAAGTGGGATAGTGATCCAGGCCCTGCTGGAGTAGTTGCTGCTGTCAGGACAGCTGGGATGGAGAAAGGCTGGGAAAGCTCTTGTGAAATACTTGTTTATGTGTTTGGTTTACACCAAAAATGTTTCCCACTGCTTTTTGTTGCCAAATTCCCAGTGGTGGATGGGGATATAATCACCCAGGGACCCCTGGTTGCTTCATGACTGGAATACACTCTGCTGCTTCCACAGTTGGCCCAATCAGTAGGAAAAAGTAAATATAACCTAGATTTTTGTGTCTTTTTTCTCTAATTCAGCTTATCTGGCCCATCTCCATGGCAGCACATTTATCTCAGATTTACTCTCTTCAGTGGAAGCGTTGGAATTTTGGGCTACACTTGAATGAATAAATTTATGTTGGTGGTTGGAATCATGGAATCATTCAGGCTGGAAAAAACCTCCAGGATCATTGAGTCCAACCATCAACCAGCACCACCATGCTCAGCACCAGAGCATCCTCACGTGCCTCATCCACACATTTCTGTGCAATGCCAGGGGTGGTGACGCCGCCAGCTCCCTGTTCCAATGCCTGCCAACCCTTTCCAGACAGAGACTTTTCCTAAGATCCTTTTGAACGTCCTCTGGTGCAGCCTGAGGCCACTTCAGGGGTTCTGTGCACAGCAGGGTGGTGGCCTGAGCCCCACACACACACGGGGACATGGGGTGGGAGGGTTGGATCCCCATGGAATCGTGTCTGTGTCCTGTCCCTTGCCAGCATTCCCCAGCCCTGACCCTGCCCCACGCTGGGACAAGAACTGAAGGGCAGAATGGATTAATCACATTTTTGAAAAGAACCACATCATCACAGCTTTTAATTAAGTAATATTAATTCTATACATTTAATTTTATGATGCTGCTGATAAAGGAATGTCTTCAAAACAAATTACTCTTTCATAAATCTGTTAAATTTGTTTTTAAATGGTAGAGGCCATTGGTTGTGTGTGGTATGAGCCAGTAACAGTGCTGATATTTAATTAATTAACTTACACTTTCCAAAATTGATGGAACAATAATTGAGGCCCTTTAGGAACCCTTTAAGGAAGAGCTGTACTCCCTACAAATACTAATGGGGCAAACACATCAGAAATTAATTTTGCCATTAATGGAATGGTGACTTGGCACTTAGAAAGGGTAAAGTTTAATTAGTTCCTTACCAGCTGAGTTCCCTCCCTTCCTGGTGACAAACTCTTGGCTGGTCACAGCTCTCATCTTTGGCTTTTCCCATCCAGGTTTGGCCGGGGTGGGACGTTCTCCACATGACCCCTGTGAGCTGTGCTCTGTTTTTCAGGACCCCTGGTTCTGTGGTTTGGAAGCAGCTCCTGAGTACCTGAGGAAGCAGCTGCAGGACCTGGAGGGTGTGCAGGCTCCCAGGTGTCCCAGGGACAGGCATGGACAGCTCTCCAGGACTCGGGAGCTCCTCCAGCCCAGCTCCCCACCAGCAGCACCATTCCCTAGAGCTGATCCCTGGCATTCCTCCCTGCTGAAGGACGTGCAGCTGAAACCTTGGGGTGCTGCTGAGCTGCATGATGTGCAGCTGAAACCCTGCATTACTGCTGAGCCACAAGAGATGCAGCTGAAGTCCTGGAACACTGCTGACCTGCAGGATGTGCAGCTGAAGCCCTGCAGTGCTGCTGACCTACAGGACATGCACCTGAAGCCCTGGAACCCTGATGACCTGCAGGAGATGCAGCTGAAGCCCTGCAGTGCTGCTGAGCTGCAGGATGTGCAGCTGAAGCCCTGGAACACTGCTGAGCTGCAGGATGTGCAGCTGAAGCCCCAGAACACTGCTGACCCACAGGACATGCACCTGAAGCCCTGCAATGTTCCTTACCTGCAGGACATGCACTTGAAGCCCTGCAGTGCTGCTGACCTGCAGGACGTGCAGCTGAAGCCTTGCAATATTCCTTACCTGCAGGACATGCTCCTGAAGACCTGCAGTGCTACTGACCTGCAGGAGATGCACCTGAAGCCCTACAGTGCTGCTGAGCTGCAGGATGTGCAGCTGAAGCCCCAGAACACTGCTGACCTGCAGGACATGCAGCTGAAGCCCTACAGTGCTGCTGAGCCACAGGAGATGCAGCTGAAGCCCTGGAACACTGCTGACCTGCAGGACGTGCAGCTGAAGCCCTGCAATATTCCTTACCTGCAGGACATGCTCCTGAAGCCCTGCAGTGCTGCTGAGCCACAGGAGATGCAGCTGAAGCCCTGGAACACTGCTGAGCTGCAGGATGTGCAGCTGAAGCCCTGCAGTGCTGCTGACCTGCAGGAGATGCAGCTGAAGCCCTGGAACACTGCTGAGCTGCAGGATGTGCAGCTGAAGCCCTGCAGTGCTGCTGAGCTGCAAGTGCACACCCAGCACGCAGCCGTGGGGCGCCCCAGTGCCATGGCAGAGCCCCGTGCCCCTCTGGCACAGGACCCCCGTGCAGGGAGCCCTGCAGCTGCCCACGGGGAGCTGGGCAAGGCGAGCGCCTCCCTCACCCTGTGCTCCCAGAGCCTGGCACACAGCCCCAGGCTGGCCAGCATCCTGCCTGGGGAGCAGAGGCTGGGCACAGAGCCCTGGCACAGAGCTGGCAGACAGGGCTGTGCCCCCTGCCCCACGCTGGCTGGCACTGGGGGTGCTGCTGCTGAGGCTCCTGCTGCCCCTGCTGCCAGGGCTGCAGCTGCAGCTGCTCAGGAGCCAGCCCAGCAGCCCGGGAGCATCCAGGCTGGGAAGAGACAGACCCCGAGTGCCGAGCAGCCCCAGCTCCTGCCTGCAGCTGTGGGGCACAGACACGGTGCCAGGGAGCTCAGCCAGGAAATGAAGCCGCACATTGAACCCTCCCCTCTGAGGCCATCCCAGCTCCGGGAGATCCCACCTGGCCACACCCAGCTCCGGGAGAGCTCAGAGGGCCCAGGAGCAGCTGCACAAAGGGGTTTGCTCGAGGGCCCCGGTGAGGTGTTGGCAGAGGGGAGGAGAAGCCCTGAGGAGCCACCTCTCGTTCCAGGAGAGGCTGTGAGGGAGCAGATGGGTCCTGCTCACCCTTCACCTGCAGATGAGGCTTTGTCCACCATTCCAGGAGAGGCTGTGAGGGAGCAGATGGGTCCTGCTCACCCTTCACCTGCAGATGAGGCTTTGTCCACCACGCCTGAGGCTCTCTCATCACCAGTGAAGAGATTCCTGAGCTGTGTGCACATCACCCTCTCCTCCAGGGTCCGTCACCCCAGTGCCAGCAGTGCTGGGAACGGGATCAGGGTGTGGGACAGACCTCCAGGGAAGGCCCAGGCAGTGACTTTACAAGCAGCTCCAGAAGGTTCAGTGGGAGGTGTTCCTAAATCCCCTCCTGCTGAGGGCATTCCCAGCCCAGCTGAGCCAGTGGCCCCAGCAGATGCCAGCCGGGGGCTTTCCCCCAGGCAGGAGCTGCAGGGCAGGGCCAGAGCCCGGCTCACACAGGGCATCCCCAGCTCTGCCCCTCCTGCAACACGTGGCAGAAGGACTTGTGATGCTGCCACCCAGATCACCACGGAAAGTCCCACCAAAGCCACGTTCTCAGCAGAAATCTGTGTTGAGCCCCAGGAGGGGGGAAGTGCTGCCGTGCAACCGTCGCTCCCCAGCACCCCTGAAGCCCCTGGGATTGCAGCTCCATCCCACAAGGAGATTCCCCCCTTCCCAAGGCAGCCTGGTGAGCAAATTCCTGTCTTACAGGTGTCTGTGCACTTGAGTCTGCACAAGGACAAGGTACTGATAAATGTGAAAGCCCAAAACCAAACCCAGCTCTTCTGTGGAAATAACATCCTTGAGATAATTGGGATATTTGAAGTTGCTCATATGAGGGGGGGAAACCCAACCCTTAAACTTGGGTTTTTCAGCCCTGTCAGGAGGGGTTTGTGTGGAAACAGCTGGGATTCAGTTCAGGTTTCTCTAGAACTGAATCCTTTGTGTCCTCGCGTGGTTGGAGAATATTTTCTGGTGTTTGTGTGTAGATGGTTGGTTTGATTTGGTTCACTTGGAGTTCAGTGACAGTTTGGTCTGATTACTGATTTACTGTCTAGTCAAGATAGCACCAAAAAAATCAGAGGGAAATCTGCACATTGCTGCTTTTCATAGAATAAAACAGCAAACTGCAGGGTTTGGGGTATCTGTCAGCAGGAGGATGTGGATGTTCACAGGGCTTCCCACCCCAGTGGTGTGTGGTACTGGGGCTCCGTTGTTGCTTTTATTGACTTGAGGGACACATCCCTGCTCCTCTAAAGTGATTCCCTCAAGCTGGGAGCAGCTGGGAGCTCTGTGGGTACAG
This sequence comes from Sphenopsis melanotis, assembly GCA_035221435.1. Taxonomy (NCBI): domain Eukaryota; kingdom Metazoa; phylum Chordata; class Aves; order Passeriformes; family Thraupidae; genus Sphenopsis; species Sphenopsis melanotis. The sequence goes on from JAWMRF010000207.1 coordinate 72,319,805, forward strand.
GAGATGTTTCTGTAAGTCACTGTTTGCCACCCTGATGACAATTTTAATATTGAATAGGAGAAGCTGTTTTTCCAGGTAAGGGATGGTAACCTTCTACCTTTGGGTGGGGATTAAAAAATCCAATTAATTTAATTTAGCTAATGAAATAGCAATCCCTGTTGCTAAAGAACAGGGTATTCCTGAGGCTTTAGCAGCAGGAACACCCTGAGCAGCCTGCCCAGGCCCTGCCCTGCTGCATGAGGGGTTACAGCCTGGCTCCTGCTCACTGTTTGCCTTGTCCCCCCAGCCCAGCCCCTGCTGCTGCCCTACAAGCCCTCGGGAAGCTCTGGCATGTATTATGTGCCTTTCCAGAAAGCAGGAGCCAGCGTGGAGCCCGAGGCCAGCACAGCCAGCTCCCACTCAGGTACTGCACCCCTGCCCAGGCTGGATGCATGTTCTGTGCTGAATTACCTGTGAGCCACGAGGGCAGCTCCTGCCAGCAGGCTCTGCTCTCCTTTCTGGGCTGGGAGGGGGCTCCTGCTCCACTCTGGCAGTGAAAAGGAGCAGAACTCAGGGTTTACAGCCTGAGCATCCTTTGCTTTCCTGTGGGAATTACTGCTCACTTGGGATCCGTGCAGACCTCTGCCACTTCTCCTGGAAAGAATGGACCACTGGGTTTATTACAGGTTATCACAGGTTTTTATTACAGGTCATCACAGGTTTTATTTGCAGGTTGCTTTCACTCACAGCTTTTTAATATCCAGAGTTTGGTCTGTAGACAAAACTCCTGTTAGAGATGTCCAGTTCCTGAATTGCAGCAGTGCTGACCAAGGGCTCAGGCTGATCCAACAGTGCCAGAAGTGCCCAGATCAGTCACTGCAGCCACAAATTGTGTTGGCCATGGTTTAGGTGTCCCTGCTCCTGACCCTTTTCAAGTTTATCTGGGGAATCGTGTCCAAAATGAGAGAAACAAATGTGATGCAAATCTGTTGTTTTGCAGAAATGATGATGCCATATATAAAAATTCACTATGCAAATGAAGCAGCACAAGGTTCTAGGAAAACGTACAGCAGGATGGAAAAATACATTTTGTTTTTGCCAGTCCCTGTTGCACCCAGGGCTCAGCTCAGGGGAGCAGCTGAGGGATCTGAGTGCAGGAAATCCATGGGATGTAACCAGGTGGGGTTGGCAGGGATGAGAAATTGGTGGGGACAGTTCCAGGTTTCTAACCTGGAGACAGGGATAGGATCATGGAGCCGTGGAATGGTTGGGTTGGAAGGACCTTACAGACAATCCCATTCCACCCTGCCACGGCAGGGACACCTCCCCCTGTGCCAGGCTGCTCCAAACCCCATCCAGCCTGGCCTGGGGCACTGCCAGGGCTCCTGCTTGCTGGTTCCTCGTGGCATTTGTGTGTCTGCTGTCCCTGGTTGCTGTTGCACTCACACTCTCTCTGTGCAGGCTCAGAGGATGCTCCTGCTGCAGGGATCCTGGCCCGAGTGCTGGCTCTGGGGGATGAGCCCCCTGCAGCCCGGGCAGCTGCCCAGCACACAGGGACACTCCATGGGCACTGGCCTAAGCTGGCCTGGGCTGAGGGGCACAGGACACCGCTGGGACAGTCTTCAGGTAATGAGAATGTGGATTTCATTCTGTAATTGCTTCTGTGTGTTCATACATGTGGAGGAAGTCAGAGCAAATGATTTGACATTTCAGGATCCGTGGTTCCGGTGACATTGCTGGGTCTGCCAGAAAATGCTGGATTTGACTCCATTTTCTCTTCCTGTCTTTCTGCTTCTCCCTGACTGATAAAATCCAGGTTTCCCTGGCAGGCTCTGGACTCTGCATCTCTGGAGTGTCCCAGGCCAGGCTGCACAGGGCTGGAGCAGCCTGGGACAGTGGGAGGTGTCCCTGCTATGGCAGGGGTGGCACTAGGTGGGATTTCAGGTCCCTCCAACCCAAACCATTCCATGATTCCATGGAAAACTTGGCCATCAGTATTTGCTGGCATTCCTGTGTCTCCAGGGATTGTCAGGAATTCCCTGGGGCTGCAGCCAGCTGGGATTCCCTGAGCAGGGAGGTCCTTCTGTCCCTGCACTGGGCACTGCTGGGGGCACACCTCGAGTGCTGTGCCCAGCTCTGGCCCCTCACCTTGGGAAGGACCTTGGGACACTGAGCACATCCAGAGGGGGCTGGAGAGGGGCTGGGAGCACAAACCCTGTGAGGAACCCCTGAGGGAGCTGGGGGTGCTCAGCCTGGAGAAAAGGAGACTC
>JAWMRF010000207.1:72325405-72337572 GCA_035221435.1 Sphenopsis melanotis
CTGAGCCCAGCCCTGCCCCATCCCCATGGGAATCCCCACTGCTGCCAGCTCTGTGAGCTGGGAACCACTGGGAATCACTGAGAATCACTGGGAATCTCTGAGAGTCATTGAGAGTCACTGGGAACCTCTGGGAATCTCTGAGAGTCCCTGGGAATCTCTGAGAGTCACTGGGAATCTACTGAGAGTCACTGGGAATCTCTGGGAATCACTGAGAGTCTCTGGGAACCTCTGGGAATCTCTGAGAACCTGTGGGAATCCCTAGGAATCACTGGGAGCCTCTGGGAATCTCTGGGAGTCACTGGGAACCTCTGGGAATCACTGAGAGTCACTGGGAACCTCTGGGAATCTCTGAGAACCTCTGAGAATCCCTAGGAATCACTGGGAGTCTCTGAGAATCTCTGGGAATCAGTCACTGGGAATCTCTGGGAATCTCAGAATCACTGGGAATCTCTGAGAGTCACTGGGAATCTCTGGGAATCACTGATTTGTAGGGGAGGCTTCTGCCTTCCATGGGGCAGCCCCATCCAAGGTCTGAGTCTGCAGGAGCCAGGGCAGCAGCTCAGGCTGGCACACACCACCTGGGGGTGCCTTCCCTGTCTCCATTCCCTTGGGAACAGATCCCTCTGAGCCAGGGCAGCAGCTCAGGCTGGCAAACACCACCTGGGCTTAGCATTCCCTGTCTCCGTTCCCTTGGGAACACATCCTGCTGTCCCCAATCCTGCAGGCTCTGCCTTGGGCAGTGCCCAGCCATTGTGAGGTTGTAAATCAGATGGAAATTCCAGCCAGGACATCCCTGGGCAAGGATCCATACAATTATTGGAGTTTCCCTGCTGCTGGGCTTGTAAAAATTTGTAAATTGTTTTGTCTGGCTGGTTGTGAGGTTTGTTCTTTAAAGAGCTGAGAATTCCAGGTGAGAGCTCTGCAGTGCAGCTGTTTGAAAGGGGAGGGAATAATTCCTTCTGGTGAATTCGGCTGTTGCCCTTGGCAGGAGAAATGGAAATGTTCTTAAAGAGGGACTCAGCCTGGATTTGGTGATTTTAGTTAGGAATTACAGAGTTCAGGGGTTCTGTAATCCACAGGAATGCTGAAAAGTACAGAACAAGTGAGGAATATTGAATTACTTCTGCCATTTTTTTGTATTTCCAGATGAAAGTGAAACTGACATAATTATTACCAGATTTAATTTAAATTAGCTATTTTATTTTATAGAAACAGCTTCAAGTCTGTTTGTCAAATAAACCAGTGAATGATGAAATAATTAAAACAATTCCAATAACTAAATTAATCTGGGGGAGAAACAATCTTTTTGAAGGTGAAGAATGGTTAGAAAATATTTTATTTAATATTTTTGTTCATAACATTTATTTGAAGGTAAAATAAAACTGTTCTGAACTATGCAATGTTAGGACTATTAGCCAGAACACCAGCATTAGGATCCAACATTTCTGGCACAGTTGTAGAATTCAGAAGCTGATTTTATTCCATGTTCCATTCACAAGATGAATTTTTCAGGTCTATTGAACCTTAAACCCAAATCTGATTTTTTAACCTGTTAAATCATCTGTGAGATGACAAATGGAATTAATGCTATGGGGAATGAACCCTTTAAAGCCTCATTGAATGGCCATGGCATTAAAAACTCACATTTTTTATCTGCTGGTGAAATATTCTTTTTAAAAAATCCATCTGAAGACACACATGACCCCCCTCAAATAAGGAATGAGAGAAGATAGATGGCAAAATAGCAAATTTTATTTAAAATTCAGATTTTGGTCATTTCTGGGCGGTTTTGCCCAGGCTGGGTGGCTGCTGCTGGGCACTGCTGCAGTGCAGGGGAAGGGCGGATTTGGGGTTTTTCTCCCTGGTTTGACACGTTTTTGCCAAGCATATAATTCAGATTCACATGTTCACAATTCACATGTTCACATGCTCTATTATCTGAAAGGGAATCCGTATCCATGCATCTGTGCCGTGCCTCTCCTGGAGCTGGGATAGTTACAGGAAATTAAAGAAAAGCAGGTTTATGAGAGCCAAAATGGCCTCCTTCTAGTATTGAGTTTTGTTTGTGGTGATGGAGCTGCAGCAAAAGGGAATAAAGGGGCTGGTGTTGGGGGTGACTCACAGGACACCAGGTAATTTTCTCCAGGTTGCTGATTGCAGCTCTGTAATTAGAGCTGGAGCTCAGGGGAGCTGTGGGCACTGTCAGGGTGTGCTGGGAGCCTGGAGGTGCTGCCAGGTCACTGGTGATAATAGAGCCCCCAGAGCCAAGGCTGGGACAGCCTTCCTGCTTTTAATGGCTTTGTTAATTGAAATCAATGCGTGATCTGCAAGCTGTGTCCACCCTGCAGCTTTCACACCTGCCTTGGTGGGAATGAAGGTGTGACAGTCCCCTCAGCCCTGCTCCTTCCATGTCCCTCCTGTTTCTTGGATTTATGGAGTTGAATTTCTCCCACCTGGAGGACTCTGTGGTGAGGGAGCTTCCCCTGCTTTGAAAGGGTTTTGCCTGTTCACTCTGCCAGGGAACAATTCCCAGTTCCCAATGTCCCACCCATCCCTGCCCTCTGGCAGTGGGAGCCATTCCCTGGCTCCTGTCCCTCCATCCTTGTCCCCAGTCCCTCTGCAGCTCTCCTGGAGCCCCCTCTGAGCTCTCCCTTCAGCTGACCAGCCCCACGTGGGTTGCAGGATGCCCAGTGCTGTCCTGACTGATGCCAGCAAGCTCTTCCCACAGAAATAATGTGCTTTTATAAAGTAAATAATGTGCTTTTCAATAATGAACCAAACCAGGCTGCTGGAGGTGCTCAGGGTGGAGCCAGGGCTGGGTTTTGTGAGAGCAGGGGACAGCTCAGCCTGGGCTCAGCACTAACAACAACAGAACCAATGTACAACAGGAAAAGCAATGACTTCTTTCTGTTTAGATGCTGTTTGCTGCTGGTTTTGGTTGGAATTTCAGGAATTCCTATTCCCTTGCCTGTTTTGTAGAGCACCATGCCCTTCTCAGACTCCACCTGTGCCAGCAGCAGCTCCTGGGGACCCAGCTGTGCCCTGAGCCACAAGAGACGGGCACGGATGCTGAACAAAGGGATCCAGGCAGGTGAGGCCCTGAATCCCACACCTCCCTGGGCTCCTCCTGCCTTTGGAACCTGTCCTCCACAGTCTGGGTGTTCTGGGGATGGGTCTGTACAGGCAGCACCCTCCAAATTCACTTCAGGTGCTGTCGGGGAAGGGTGATGTGTTCAGTGAACGTGAGCTGTTTAAATGCCATTCTTGGGCTCCTTTAAAAACCAGTTTTCTCACTTGTAAGTTTATTAACCTCAGCTTCTGCTCCATTTCAATGGCAAAGGTGAGCTGCCTTTTTTTATCTATTGTTTTTCCCCAAGACATCTGTTCCTCCCAGAATGGGTTTTGTAGGCATATGCTATTTCAGAAGGCAACTGCAGTGTTCTTCCTGGGAGTATTTTGGGTGTTAAATTCTATTTCAGTCTCGAGCTGCTCCTGGCCTGGTGCAGTTCTGCAGTTGGGTTTTTTCTGGTGGCAATTAGCAGTTTCTTCATTGCTTTCATTTCCACGCCAACTCCCCATCATCACATTGAGTAATGGCCCTGGTTTATTCATCAGATATAGCAATTATTTATTTATTCCTGCTTGTGTGCAAGCAGATTGAATCAGGGAAGGATTTTCATAGGGCAGAGTTAATTCCAGTTGAATTCCCACCCCCAGATAAATGTATATTTTGCTTGGGGTATTTGGTTTTAATTTCCCTCAGATAATCAAGCAGTAACAATCCCGAGCCACTGGAAACTCTCCTTGCTTTGGGGAAGTGTAAAATAGAAATGTGAAAGGTTTGGACTGTTGGAGGTGGGTGAAGGATGTGATTCTTCACTCCTGGCTGGAGTGGGGTCATTCCCTGCCCTGGCACACGGGACTGAGGCGTCCCTGCCTGGTTTCCATTCCAGGGGACCTGGAGATCGTCAGCAGTGCCACCAAGAGGAACACCCGGGACGTTGGGGTGACCTTCCCCACGCCCAGGAGCAGCCAGCAGCTGTGGGAGCCCCCGGGGCAGGGCCAGGGCACAGCCTGGCAGCAGCCCCGGGCACCGCCGGGCAGGGTCCTGACAGACACACGGACCAGGAGGAGCAGGCTGCACTTCCAGCAAGGTGAGTACCCGGGGCAGGGCTGGGGACACCTGGGACAGGGCTGAGGACACCTGGGACAGGGCCAGATACACCTGGGACAGGGCTGGGTACAGCCAGGGCAGGGCCAGGGCACAGCCTGGCAGCAGCCCCGGGCACAGCCAGGCAGGATCCTGACAGACAGACGGACCAGGAGGAGCAGGCTGCACTTCCAGCAAGGTCAGTACCTGGGACAGGGCTGGGGACAGCCGGGACAGGGCTGGGGACACCTGGGACAGGGCTGGGGACAGCCGGGACAGGGCTGGGGACAGCCGGGACAGGGCTGGGGACAGCCAGGGCAGGGCTGGGGACACCTGGGACAGGGCTGGGGACACCTGGGACAGGGCTGGGACAGCCAGGGCAGGGCTGGGGACACCTGGGCAGGGCTGGGGACACCTGGGCAGGGCTGGGGACACCAAGGCAGGCCTGGGGACACCAGGGCAGTGTCACAGTCCGTGGTGGTGGTGCACACGCCCTGCCCCAAGAGCATCCTGAGCCAAGGGGCAGGAGCCACGAGAGCACAGCACACACACTGATCCATGGACAGACAACTCTTCAACTATTTACAGTTGAAAAGTGCTGTGTTTATTACAGCACTGGGTACAAGGGGGATAATTTCTAAAGGTATGTGTGCTCTTGGGAGTCTAAACTTCCTTTTTGTCCCTTAACCTGTTGCACATGCATTAAGCTTTGCAGTAGGTTTATGCATATTTATTTATCACAATTAGTTCTGATCAGTTCTTGTGCAGAGAGCTCTCTGGTTGTCCATCCATCTCCTGTAGCTTTAGTTTTGGTTTGCATCTTGTTTGAAGGTCCAAGGGGCCCCTCATATTTTCTTCCAGCTTGGAAGTTCACACTCTTTTCACCTTGTTTGAGGCAGCTTTGTGAGCTGCAGCCTGTTGCAAGCACAGGTTTTTTACGAGCACAGCAAATGGATAGACTGTACAGACTAAAAGATTCAAAGCAGCACACTTCACCTAAATCTGAAATGGGCTTCTAAGCTCAGTTAATTCCTAACCTCATGTCTCAACACACATGCAGCAGTATTGAAGGGGGGTGAAGGCATGGGAGGGTCCAGGCCTGGAGTTCCAAAGAGGGTTTGTCAAGGTCTAACACTGAAGGGGTCCAGGGGCCAGAGACAAACACAACGCAGGGTCCAGGGTATAAATACAGGAGGAGGGAATCAGGGATCCAGTGGCCTGAGGGCTCAGGGGTGGTACACAGGGAAGGGACTAACAGTGTTGCAGCGTGGCAGGGTGGTAGAAATGCTGCAACCTTCTTTGAGGTGTTTCCTTCAGAAGCAGCTCAGAGTAAGGCCGCCAGAACAGCCATTTCAGGTCCATGCACACACACACCACAGATAGCTCAGCAGAGGAAGCACAGGAAGGGTCTTTGCATGACATATTCCAGAGAAGGCTTATTTCAAAGCATGCCAAAGGATCAGGGACAAAGACAAAACCATGGGGTGTGCGCAGGTTCAAGTATGGGGTCAGTGATCTGGGGGCACAGGGGTGGGCAAAGGGCAGCAGCCTGTAGGGGGGATGAGTCAATGGGGTGGACAGGGTCAGCTGGCCCATGGGGGAGGCAGTCTGATGTGCACTGGCAGTAGTGCTCAGAGCACCATGGCTCTGTCAGCCCAGGTGGGGAAAACTCTATGGTAGATTCTTCCAAGGCAAGGCAATCCCTGGGGATTTCCCTGGGGCGAGGATTCAAAGGGTTCCACACAACAGGGGATGCCAGGGTGGATGGGCAGGGTCACACAAACCAGTGGGGTAATGGGGAAGGGAGAACTCTCTAGAACATGAACAGGGTGGATGGGCAGAGTCACACAAACCAATGGGGTAACGGGGAAGGGAGAACTCTCTAGAACATGAACAGGGTGGATGGGCAGGGTCACACAAACCAGTGGGGTAACGGGGAAGGGAGAACTCTCTAGAACGTGAACATGTAGGGAAGGCCAGCAGGCCAGTGGGCAGATCAGAACTGGATAAACTGACACAGAGCTGCAGAGCACCGTGGGGGCAGCCTCCTTCCTCTCCCTGAGCTGTGAGGAGTGCCCAGAGCTGAGGTGCATCTCTCCAGGGCATTCCCACTGCCCTCTCCCTGCTGGGCTCATGGGTCTCCACAGAGCTGTCCCTGCCACAGCCTCCTTCTGCTGGGATTTCATGGGAGTTCAGCCAAACCCTGCCGGGGGATTGCAGTGCTGGCTTCCGATGGCATTTTCAGCCATGAAACAGCTGTTACAGCAGGAAATGCTCTCATTAGGGAGGAATAAACAAGGTGGAGAGGTGGCAATCCTGTAGGTGCTTAACATGAACTTCTGAGATACAAAAGGTTCTGTTAAACTCTCAGTGCTGGTCACCAACTTGTCCTTAATGTCTCATGCCCTGAGGCTTCCCAGGAGATTTTTCCAGAGTACTTGGGTGAAAATTGGGAAGAACTCGACTGGTTTTGAGAGTTGCATTTTTAGGCTGCTGGTGGAGTCTCCTGACGTTTTCATTTATTTTTTTTGTCTCTTAAATTCTTCACAACGTCACAATTAAATGTTTAAAAATATTTCCCTTACTCATCACTGTTGTTGTGGGGACTGATCATTCTCTCTCATAAGGGTTTAATTTAGAAAATACAGAATATCTGCTCAGAATCCCAGCTGATGTATTCACATCATTGTGTGTGTAAACTGTGAGTAACTGAATTCCTGGAGACATGTTGAGCATTTGGGAGATGGAAAGGATTTGATCTTTTCAGCATTTGGGAGATGGAAAGCATTTGATCTTCCAAAACATGGATGAAGAGCCACAGGGCTTAGGCCAGCAGAAAGGCTCCTTAAAAATGTGTGATTGCTGGTAAATAACTGTTCTTTCCATGGAGGGAAACCTGGAAAATGAAACCTGGGCCTTTCAAAAGTGGTGTTTGGTAAAGACTTGCTGGGGAAGGAATTCTCTTGAACCTGCCCAAGGTGTTTCCTACAGAAATTCCCCTGGAATTCAGCTGCAGTGGGGAGTTGCTGCAGTGCTGGCACTGGCTGGGTTTAGCTGCAAACCTGGGCACTGCTGTGGTTTAACCCCAGGTGCACCTGAGCCCCCTGGTCCTTCCCTTCTGAGGGATGTGGGACAGGATGGGAGGGTGAGAGTGGGGAAACCACTGGATTGGGATGGAGACAGGATAACAGGGAAAGGAAAAGCCACATGGGCACAGACAGACAGTGAATTTATTCTCCACTTGGAGAATCCTGGAGTGGGTGGGGTTGGAAGGGACCTTAAATCCCACCCAGCCCCACCCCTGCCATGGCAGGGACACCTCCCACTGTCCCAGGTGCTCCCAGCCCCAATGTCCAACCTGTCCTTGGGCACTGCCAGGGATCCAGGGGCAGCCCCAGCTGCTCTGGGAATTCCAGCCCAGCCCCTGCCCACCCTCCCAGGGAACAGTTCCTTCCCCATATCTGGTGTAAACCTGCCCTCCTTCAGCTTCAGACTCTTTCTCCTTGTCCCAGGTCCCTCTGCAGCCTCCTTGGAACCCCCTGTAGGCACTGGACGGACCCTGGAGGGCCCCTGCCCACTTTCCCCTCCCCAGGAGAGCTTCATTGTGCCCGATGTGACCTGGGAGGTCAAAGCACCATCATTCCAGGTGTTCCCCTTCCTCCTCACTCAGCTCTGTCTCCTGACTGTGATCTGGGATGCCCCTTGGGTCAGCTGGTATCACCTCTCCTGGCTGTGTCCCCTCATTCCTGCAGGAATAAAGGACCATGGATTGGATGGACAACAGGCACAGGAATTGCCTCAATTCTTCTTTCTCTTCCGTGCTCTTGTAACAGGGACTCCATGGCTCGTCCCAGCAGAGGACTTGGAATGTGAATCAAGGAAAGAAAACCAGCGCAGCGCCAGCCCTGGCCCTGGGCCAGCCTGGTTTGAGCCCTGGAGCAGCACAAAGCCCTGGAGAGAGCCCCTGAGGGAGAAGAACTGGGAGGAGCAGCCCAGCCGGGGCCGGGGAGCAGTGACAGCCCCGGGGGCTGGCAGGGGGCTGGGGCAGCCCCTGGGCAAGCTCACGCTGCAGGTGAGGCACCCTGACCCAGGCACTGCTGGGGCACATCCTGGACTGCTCTGGCTTTCCCCGGGATCCTGCCCCAGGTTATTTCCCCAGTATTTGACTTGGTCTGGTGTTACAGGGGTTAAACCCCTTGGCTTCAGGAGCCAGGGGGATGTAGCTGACAGAACGTCCCTCCACGCTTGTTTCCACGCAGAAACAGTACTGAGGTGTACACAGGATGAGATCAAAATGAGTTTTTATTATTCTTTATTATTATTTTAGGGTTTTTTCCTTTCTGGCCAGTTTATTTCCATGTTGTTAAACCAGAGGCTGCTGGCCTCTGAGCACCTGCCCAGCCTTAAGGACAGGAGTTTAATATTACACCCAGTATTGTGAGGGGATTTTTTCCATGCTCTGGGGTTGGCGGTGGGTGTTCTGGGTGTCCCCTGCAGCTGCCAGCCCCAGCTTGGCCAGGCAGGGTGTGTTTGTGTCCCCTCAGGAGGCGCTGGCCCTGCACCGCCCCGATTTCATCTCGCGCTCGGGGCAGCGCCTGCGGCACCTGCGGCTGCTCCGCGAGGAGAGGAGGCTGCACAAGTCCCAGAGGGACCAGCTGCTGCCAGCCCAGGGGGAAACACTGCTGCCAGCCCAGGGGGACCAGCTGCTGCCAGCCCAGAGGGACCAGCTGCTGCCACCCCAGAGGCTGTTGCAGCCTGCAAGGAGGAGAAAAGACTGCAGGACTGCAAATCACCTGGTGTCCAACCGAGGTACTTCAGGGCTCTGCTTTGAATTCTTTGGTTTCTTGAACCCCACATTATGCTTCAGGGTGTATTTATTTACTATGTATTTCTCCTAAAGCCATTACAGTTATTTAAGCCTCTTGTCTGTAAGATCTTGTAAAGAGTTTTTTGTAAGAACTTCTATAAAACTTACAAAGGACTCAGATTGTTTCTGTAACAAGCTCATTCATTGTTCCCTTCTCTCAAAATTTTCCATTCAGGTTTCCTGATGAGAGAAAAAAGAAGAGCAATTCCCAAGCATGAAATGTTTCAAAGATCTAAAAGGTAAAGTTCAGGGAATTTTATTTCAGGTGGATCAGTGCTCTGGGTAGCGAAGAGCTCTGAATCCTGTCTGCAGTCAAAGAACTGGGTGTGCAAATAATTCAGCTTTTTCAGTGAAAAATGCAGGTGCCTTATCAGAGGGAGAAATGTCCTACTTAAAAGTTGCAAGAAACAAAATAATTTTGGAAATCATTTCTGTAGCTAAAGCTGAGCATTCTGCTGCAGTGTCAGCCATCCACAGCAGACTGGGTCCCACTTGGAGAGGGAATGGGCTGGGGGACACAGGAGCATCTGAGGAAGCTCACAAATTACCAAAGTGGGTAATTGGGCCAGCAGCGAGGCAGCATTCCCCCAAAGGAAGAGGCTTTCTATAGAAATAATCACCCCAAGGGAATACAGAGACTTTTACCCTTGGAGAAACCACCTCAGGGTAGGGTTTGTGTTATTTCTGACTGCAGTAATTCATCTCTGCAGTGCCCAGCACACTCCATGGATTTACCCTTGGAGCAGCTGTGCTGCAGAGGGGCCGTGGGAAGGGATAGTGAAAAATGGGAGTTCACTGCAGCTGAATGGGATGGGAAGTGCTGGGCCAGGACCAGCAGAGGTGGCAGAGCCTGAAATAATCCCAGGTTGGTGGGATGAGGCCTGAGCAGCCTGGTCCAGCCTTGGAATTAACCCTGCTTTGAGCAGGAGCTTGGTGGCCCCCAGAGGTTTCTGCCAGCCTCAGTTTCCCTGTGATTCCACCAAACACCTGCTGCAATACACAGTGTATAAAATAAACCCCTTGGTCATTTTTAATGACTTCAATGATTTTTCATTATACATTTTAATGACTTTTAGCATTTAAGAGTATTCTTAGGGTGTCTGGGGAAGGTGTCCCTGCCCATGGCAGGGGTGGCACTGGATGGGCTTGGAGGTCCTTCCAACCCAAACCATTCCAGGATTGAAGGAAAACTTGGGGAAGCATCAGCACAGGAGTAGACAAAGCAGGGCAACACTACTGAAAGCACTGGAATTTTGGAAATGCCTGAAAAGCTTCAGTGAGGTGATTGCTGTGCTGAACTCCTGCCATGGCTGGAGGGACATGGGGGTGTCCTGGGCTGGGGACACGGGGGACACTGAGCTCCAGCTGGGGCACCAGGGCAGGGCAGAGCTACAGGTGCTGCTCTGGGGAGGTGCTGGGGCAGGAGAGGGGCAATTCCAGGGGCAGGAAATATAGAAATATAAATATTATAAATAGTATAAAAATATAAAAATATAAATATTATAAATAGTATAAATATAGGAATAAATATACATCAATAAAGCTCATATTTACACAGTTTTTAAAGACATTGTGTTAGACTCTTAATTGGTTAGTAACCTTCTCAACACTCAGTCCATTGGTTAGAAGGTGCTTGTGTGTGTGTATGTGTTAATGCTTTTTTTCTTCAGGTGTTTATGTTTTTTCTTTGTAGATTCTCATAGGACAGGTCTTTTGTTACTACTTTTTTCTTTACAAGAATAAGTTGTTATGCAAACTTGATTCTCATTATAAATTTTTTCACATAAGAACTTACAAGCTGGCTACTAGTTTAGCTAAAGTAGCAGGGCATAAACCATATTTTATAGGGCTTTTCTTTTCTAATATTTCTCCTTGTGTACAGCAGCTGTGGTTTTTAGTGTCAGGCAGTTTCAAATCTCTGGTTTTGCCTTTCCTCTCCTGTTAGGATGTACGAGCAGCTCCCCGAGGTGAGGAGGAAGAGGGAGGAGGAGCAGAGGAGGCAGGAGTACAGCTCCTACCGCCTGAGGGCTCAGCTCTACAAAACTGTGAGTGTCCCCTGGTCACAATGCAGATGGACAAAGACACCTGTTCTTCATGCACAATAGCCAAACCTCTGTTCACATAGCTCATATTTTATTATATTAATATATGTAATAAAATATATATTACGTTATATATACTAGATATATTTTTATATAATAAAATATATATTCTCTATATATTTTATATATTTATATAACATATATTGTATTTTTACATAATGTAAATATATATCTATATAAAATATATTTTGATATATTTTTATAAATATATAATATAAATAAAATATAGAAAGCATATATTATATTTCTATTATATGTTTATCTTTATATAATTATATATTATAATATAATACATAATATATTATAATAGAATACATAATATATATTATATTATATTATATAATATAGTATAATATAATATAATGCAATACAATACAATATAATATATGTATTCTATTATATAAATATATATTTTATTATATTTATATGGTTATCCGAAGGCACCATTTCTGAATCTAACTGGTCAGCAGTTCAGTGAAACTCAGCTCACTGGTGTAGGTGTCCATCAGACCTTTCTCTTTCCAGCTATGTTCACATTCTTGTCTCCTGGGGAGGGAATGTTTCACAGGGGTAGAACTTTCCTCCCCACACGTGTGAACTGTCTTCTCACAAGAACAGATTGTTATGCTTACTGATTGTCACTATTGTAATTCTTATCTCACAGTAACCAGGCCTGATTTTATAAGGGTTTTTGATAAGGTTTTACCTATAGGTGACACCCCTCCCCTCTGGAGCACCAAGTTCCTCAGGGGGTCCCAGGCACAGGGATCTGCTGAGGGCTGTCTCTGTTTGAAAAGCCAGGAGTCTGCTGAGGAAGGCAGGAGCCTCCCCTGAAATGGAAAATGCAAGCCCCTCCCTGTGAATTATTGTAATTTTGAAATTAAGGGGCTCTCAGGGAAAGATATGGGAGTAGGAATAACAGTTCTTTAGTAGGGAAATTAAAAATACAAATGCAATAGTACAAAACAACCCTGCCAGAGTCAGACCATGCCCTGCCCCCTGTGTGTCAGGGGGTGGCACAGCCCCATCCCATGGGGGCTCAGCCCTC
>JAWMRF010000207.1:72509284-72526625 GCA_035221435.1 Sphenopsis melanotis
GAGCTCCAGGAGCCTTTGGCCAGCGCTGCCAGGGATGCCCAGGGTGGGGTTGCTGGGGGGTCTGGGCAGGGACAGGGACTGGATGATCCTTGTGGGTCCTTTCAGTTCGGACTGGTCCATGGTTCTGTGATTCTGTGTTGTCCCTGTGGAGAGTGTTGGGGACAGACTGGTGTGAAGGGGATGCTCACAATGTGTGGACACTGTGGGGAGAGGGACAGATTCACTGACCAGTCACAAGTGGTGGTTGAAAGCCATATAAACTGGAGAGTTTCTGTCTGGAAGGGCATTTTCTAGTGGAACACACATTGTATTGATCATTGTAAAGCCTGGGCTTCTTTAAAGGCAGTTTGGTCTGAAGGTGATGGGGTTGGTGCCAATTCCTTTGTGAATAGAGCCCTAGGAAGTGCCCCTGTCTGCCATTCACATGGCCCTCGTTTTTGGGGAGGTGGCTCTGAATAACTCCTGTCTGACCATCAGGTCCTGTGCTGTGTGCACAGCCCATGGTGCCCAGCTCCTTGTGTTTGCTGAGCTCTGGCACCTGGTCCCCTCTGTTCCCCAAGGAAATCACACACGAGCATTGTGCCCATCTCTGCACACACCAGGGTACCTCACACCAGGAATCTGCTCCACTGGCCATTCCAGCTGTTCACTGGCCATTCCAGCTGCTCCACTGGCCATTCCAGCTCTTCACTGGCCATTCCAGCTGCTGCACTGGAGCAGCCCAGAAGTGTGACCTGCTGATGCTGCTGGTGCCTCCTGCCTCTGAAGCAAAGGCTTTGTGATTCTGCTGCTGCTCCCAGCACTTCCAGGAGCTTTCCTTGCCCTGGGATCTGAGAGCCCTGGATCTGAATCCCCTCCTCCATGCAGACAGGCAAGGCTTTGGTAGGATTTAATTCACCTTCATCAGGGCAGCTGAGACTGGAGGTGTTGAAAATGGTTATTTTGATAGCAAATCCTGACGAAGTGGTGACTCAGGAGTTAATGAACCCCTCTCCTGTATGGAATTGCCAACCCCCAGCCTGTCTCCCTTCAGGGGTTGCTGGGGACAGTTGGTTAAACGGGGGATGTGTCTGAGCTGGGACCATGGTGCTGAAGGGCACACGTGGCTCCAAGTGACAGTTTTCCTGCAGGGCTCAGCCTTGGGATGTGGCTGAAATGCACATTACAAGATTTACGTCTCTTTTCTGAGTCACACATCTGCTCTATTTATATTTTAGTTGGTACTTGGAGCAATTTATAAAAGGGATTCCCAGCTCTGTTGCTGCTATTCCCTTGCAGTGTTTACATCAAACCAGGCCTTGTGTTTTTTGCCTCCTGTTTGCACCAGCTCCTGTCTCTCCCGGCACTCCAGACTCTGCCTCCATCCGTCTGGAGCATCCCAAACTCCGTGGGGGCTGGAAGGGGCTGTACTGGGTGGGATGGTTGGGGACAGTGGCCACAGTCCCCAGCCAAAGAGCTGTTTGTGGGTTTGGACCGTTTTCCTTTCAGCTGCTTTTCCACAGAAGTCTTTCAATCCTGTGGGGTCCCTCTCTGGCATCCCAAGCAGAGGAAGCCAGTGGAGAGGTTGGCTCTCAGCAGCTGCTGTGGATCCCCTGCTCCCCCCTGCACCCCCCTGGACCCCCACAGTACCCCGGGTGTCCCAGCCCTGGGGTGGAGATTCCTGCCCTGCACAGCTCAGGGGTGCCACATTTCCTGTTCTTTTCTTCTTTCTTCTGCAAAATTCATGTGCTGACCTCAGGCCAGGGGCACTTGAAGAGCCGCAGCACATGGATACTTCTCAGGGCAGGGAAGTCAGGGCAGACAGGCACAGAAGTCCCATGGAGCTGTCTGGAGAGGAGAGGAAAAGCAGAGGCACTTGTGTTGTAACTGGGGAGAAAGAGGGGGAGACTGTTTATCAGATGTGGATCATTTCCTCCTGTTGGGAATAGCATCAGATCAGTATTTGTGTTCTGGAAGACTGAGTTATCTGTGAGCTGATCAGGAGAACTTTGATACAAGACTCCTTAAGCTCTCAATCTGCTCTCCCAATCTGGTGCTTTACAAGGAACATTTTGGAGAGAACTTTTCCAGTAATGCATTAAATCAGAAATATTTCTGAGACAGAGTGAAGAGAGAATCCTTCTGCTCTGAGCCTCTCTGTCCACCTCCCATGCACACATTGGGTTCATGCCATGGTGCTGATATTTCATTTGCTGAGCTGCTCAGCATACGAAATTCAAGAGCACTTTGGATTCTCCCTGGTGAGGTAAAATAGTACTGCAGAAGCCTTAAGAAATTCTGTGAGACCTCTGACATCTTGTCAGGAAGCCACAGGGACAGATGGGTCTTGGAAATTTTTAATAGGCTTCAGCCATCATTATTCCTTGGAAATGCATCCACTTTAAGGGCTTTTTTCTGATTTCTTTTTGCACAATTTAGATGGAAAAGCAGTGGAACGTGACTCTTCCGTTGGATATACACGAAATCGATATTCAGGGACCTGGATTTTTGACCATGCATTGAGATACACGTCCGGTATGTGATGGAAGGGTGTGAAAGTCTAACCAGGGCTCAGGGAGCAAAGGAAGCTCTGGAAGCAATGGGTGCATTGCCCAGATTCCAGCTGCAAGGCTCAGGAAAAGCCTGGCCCAACTGAGTGCACCAACTAACCCCAAACCTTCCCCACCTCCCCTCCTGCTGCGACCGGCTGGGACCTGCATGACACACCCTGAGTGACAAGGACCTCACTGCTGGTGTCCAAGGCCACCTGGGCATGTTCTCTGCAAGGCCTTAACACACAGTGATGTCCTTCTTCCTCCTCTTCACCTTTCCTCCCCTCTAACAACACATTTTTTGTGGCAAGTCACTCCTCCTTTCTCTAACATAAGGGCCTGTGGTGAGCTGAGCACACAGCTGTGGCTGCTGAGCTGTGTCTCTGCCTCAGGTCTGTAACACAGCTCCCTCACACCCTCCCCAAGTCCCTGTGCTCCTGGGCCACTGCTCTACCACCTGTGGGCAGAGGGTGAGTGCAGGTGTCCCCCTCAAAGTTGAACTCCAACCTTCCCTGGGTTCCACTTGAGACCTGGCAGCTCCAGGACACCTGCACAAAAGCCCTGGCCTGGGACACGTGGTCCCTCAGCTCCTGCCCCTGGTGTCCAGCACAGCCCCTGCACAAGGGCTGCAGCCCCTGCTGGGGTTCACAGTGCAGAGGGAAGGCACTGCCCAGTTACCTGCACAGCTGACCTCTTGGAGAACTGCACAGTGCATTTATGTGCCATAGACTCTCCAGAGGAAGTAGGAAATACAATAAAAATGGGGGAGAAAATGCAGCCTAGAGCCCCTCACTGTGTTTGACCTGTTTGCACCAACTCACAGAATCACAGAATGCTTTGGGCTGGAAGGGACCTGCCATGGCAGGGACACCTCCCACTGTCCCAGGCTGCTCCCAGCCCTGTCCAGCCTGGCCTTGGGCACTGCCAGGGATCCAGGGGCAGCCACAGCTGCTCTGGGCACCCTGTGCCAGGGTCTTGTAAATCCTCCCAGGGAACAATTCCTGATTCCCAATATCCCATCCATCCCTGGCAGTGGTAGCCATTCCCTGGGGTTTAAATTCCCAAGGAAACCAAGAGATGACACAAAGGACCCAGCCAGGACCAAAGCCTTTAGGAGCTTTCAGGACAAGGGGTCAGTTTGTCACCAGACCCAGGCTGCCACACTCAGCTGCTGCCCCTGCAGCAGCACTGCACTATGGCCATGCCTGGGGGGAGCAGGGAAATGCTGAAAGATCCCAAAGTCAAACTGCACATCCCTGTTCCTATTAACATCCTGACTCTGTTTCCATGACTGTCACAAGTGCAGGTCTGACACTGCAGCCAAGACAAAGCCCAGAACTCAATATCCAGACAAAGCCCAGAAGTCAGTTTGCCTGGATGGAGGAGCCCTCTCAGGGCTCAGCTGTTTCCCCAAATCCTGCTCTTGCTTCCTGTAGCAATCTGGCCTCTCCCACCTCAGAGGAGAGCCCAGAAATGGAGCATCCCCTCTTGGTTGCTGTGTGAGCCTGGCTCTGAGGACTTTCTGGATGCTACAGCTCGTGCTCAAGGAGGATGACTTATCCCCTGACTTAGACCAAGTACTCAGCTTAGGGTCAAGGCTCAAAGCCTTTTCTGAACCCTCCATGGCTCTGCCCATGTTCCTTCTCCCCCCAGCAGGACCATGCTGGGCAGGATGAGAGTCCAAAGTCATGGACACTGCATTGAAGGTACAAATCCAAGGCTTGGCCATGGTGCAGCCATAGATGCCAATGGAAAACTGACCCCCTTCTTTTATTCCTTACCCATGAGGGCCCTCCCTGTGTCAATCTCAAAATACAGACAGTGTTGTATTAAAGAAAGCAAATTTAAAAAATAACCTGTGACTTTTACAAGCCACTGTGCACAAATCCTTGCCTGCTTATGTCTTTTCATGTAATTCTTCTTTTGTAGTACTCAGATGTCTCTTGCACTGTGCTTAAACTGTGTCCCAGCCATGCCAGGGCAGTGTTTATCCTGCTGTGGTTCTGAATGGTGGGCTGGCCATCTGCAAATAATACACTGCTTTAGCCCAAAAAATTTAAACTTCCCAATAAAGAGGAACCACAGATGGCAACAACTGCTTGACAAATGCCAGTGTGAACTGCATCACACTGATTAAACATCATTGATTGACATCAATAAATTCTTGCTAGAGAATTTAGAAGATGCTTCTCATAAAAATTTCAAGAGGTCTGCATCCCAGCAAAAACAATAATTCAAAGCAGTTCTTAATGTTTACAAAATCAAGTAGGTCAAGGAACAGACATATATGTGTTTACACTCTGAGTTAAACAACTGAACTTCCCTCTCAGGCAGCCTTTTGTTTTATTTTGGGAATCTGTATATGAACTCTCTTCCCAGTTCCCAAAACACACCAAGTGTCTGTCTCAGCAAAACCTCACGGGTGCTGTGTATCCTTGTGGAGTTCAATGAAAGGTACAGGGGGAAAAACAAAACCAAATTGGATTTTATCTCAGATTTGCTCTTGATTCATTGGGTGTCTCCAGGCAAAATGCCCAGAGCTGAGTTTTTAGGGAAGTCATGGAGTCATAGCATGGCTTGGGTTGGAGAGGACCTTAAAGCCCTTCTTGTTCCACCCCTGCCATGGCAGGGACACCTTCCATGATCCCAGGGTGCTCCAAGCCCCAAATCCAGCCTGGCCTTGGGCACTGCCAGGGAGCCAGGGGCAGCCACAGCTGCTCTGGGCACCCTGTGCCAGGGCCCTGTAAATCCTCTCTGCCCACCTTCCCTGTCAGCTCTCTCAGCCTTTCCTCAGAGAGGAGCTTCAACCTTCCACCCCTCTGATCATCTTGTCCATCTTCTCATGGGTCAAATATGCAGACACTCAACTGAAGGCTGCAATTCCAGAGTGGTTGAACAGCCTGAACTCCTCAGCTCAACAATGGTACAGAGATAGTACCAGTCACAGGTGAGAGGTTGGTTTGGGAGGTGGGCTTCAAAGAACTGCCAATCCCACTGGGGAAGCCCCCTGCAGAAGCTATTTTGAGGTAGGAATTTCCTTTTTACTGGAAATATTCTCAGCTGGGGAATTATTCACAGACAACCCTGTCACCTCCTTTGTTTAATGTTTAGGTGGAACTGCAGTAGGAGATTAGGGACAAAACAAAGCTGAGTTTTGGCTGGGAGGACAAACCAGGGGAGGCTGAGCCTGCTCCGCTCCCACCAGGCACTGGATGGCGGAGCTGCAAAGGAAAGCAGATCCCAAGGCTCAGTCAAACCTGTGACTCCCTCCATCGGATGAAAACTGGTGCCCTGAACAGGCTGTGATTTCTCCCCCAGTACAAAAGCAGGCTTCAAGCACCGTTCAGTGACCAGGCCCAGCCCGCCATGTCCCAGTGACAGACAACTCCAGCCACTGCCAGGTACAAACATCTCCAGCCCCATGGAACAGCTGAGCCTTGATACCTCACAAGTACAAATTGGCTGTTTTTGTATAGCCTGAGCAGTTACTCAGCTACCCTGAAGGGATTGTTCTTAGCTTTGAAGATTGCTGCTTTCATTTCAGAAGAATGGCCAGAAAGATTTTCCATTTTCTTTCCAACAATAGCATTTGTTGTGGGGGAAGGATATGACATCTTTAAGGAGGCAGGGAGAGAAAATGATGTGCTAGACCCTGCCTCAGAAATACTTCTCCTGGAAAGATATACATTTGCATCTAGGGCTGAAGGTCTCATAGAGTAGCTTTTCAAGAGAAAAAGCTGTGCTGAGCCCATCCAATTCTCCCTCTTCTGGTCTATCTCATCACAGCACTTGGGTGTTTCCCTTTTTCCCCATGCAAAAGAGGAATAAAGTAGTAGGGAGAGATTCATCCCAGTCGTACCCACAGTTTGCAACGGTGCACGAAGCAGGGGTGTCCTGAGCCTGCCCTCCCCCTGCACTGCTCTGCCTTTGCCTTGCCCTGCAGAAACCACCTGGGAGCAATGCATGCACCCCCAAAGTCCTGCTTTTGCACTGCCTCAAGTCCCCAAATCATAGAAGAGAATCCCAGGAATGGTTTGGGTTGCAAAGGACCTCAAAGCCCATCCAGAGCCACCCCTGCCATGGCAGGGACACCTCCCACTGTCCCAGGCTGCTCCCAGCCCTTTCCAGCCTGGCCTTGGGCACTGCCAGGGATCCAGGGGCAGCCACAGCTGCTCTGGGCACCTGTGCCAGGGCCTGCCCACCCTCCCAGGGAACAATTCCTAATCCCAAGATCCCATCCAGCCCTGCCCTCTGGCAGTGGGAGCCATTCCCTGTGTCCTGTCCCTCCAGGCCCTTGTAAAATCTCTCTCCATCTTTCCTGGTGGGCCCTTCAGGTACCGAAACGCTACAATTAGGTCAACCCAAAACCTTTTATTTTCCAGGCTGAACAATCCCAAAAAAGATGAGGGTTGGTAAAATATTGTTAATATTTCCCTGTGTGGGGATCCTTATTTCTCTCAACCATGCACAGCAAGGATAATGATGCACCCAAAATCTGTCAGGCAGTTGCAAACTAATTTGGAAGGAATTAAGCATGACATCACTTTGCTGCAGCTAAGCTCCATCTTAAAACTAAAAGGGGGAAAATGGCCTATTGTCCATCAATCCAGCTTTTCCTGAGACAAGCTGCAGTTAATAACAACAAAAACTAGCCTAAAGAATCAAGTCCTGCACATTTATTTTTGACAGCCCCAGTTCAGGCACCTGTTTTCTGAACTGTGACTCATTGTGCATCTCTGAGTGCTGCTCACGGCCGGGGAGACAGAGCAGGGAGGGGATGACTCAGAGCAGTGAGGGATGAGGAATTTGGAATTTGCGCAGGGAGGTCAGGAGTGAGTTGAGTGACAGAATGAGGAATCTGGAATTTGAGCAGGGAGGTCAGGAGTGAAGGACACGCTCCACCCTCTGCAAGGCAGAACCAGCGCTGGAGCCAGGGACCAGGTTCTGCACTCAGGGAGGAAAATGTGACACTTCAACCAGCAGCTTCACTATGACCTGGACTGGAGCCCTCACCCAGCACCAGCCCTGCCCTGCCTGTCACCTGATGTGACCTAGGCAGGTGTCACCAGGACACTAAGGGTCTAAGGAGCAGCTGGCTGGCTTCATCAAGTGCAATTTTGGTGGGGAGACCTCAAGAGCTCAGGTCTTTCTTTGCCCACTCCAGTGGTTTCTGAGTGCTCTTACCTCAGATTATGGAATCCTCTGAGTTGAATGAGACCCACAGGGATCACCCAGCCCAGCCCCTGTCCCTGCCCAGACCTCCAAAATCCCACCTGGGCATCCCTGGAGCTCTGTCCAAAGGCTCCTGGAGCTTTGGCAGCCTCGGGGCCGTGCCCATTCCCTGGGCAGCCTGGGCAGTGCCAGCACCCTCTGGGGATGAACCTTTCCTGAGATCCAACCTAAACCTGCCCTGGCCCAGCTCCAGCCGTTCCAGCTTTGTGAAGCAAAGATCATTCTTGGCCCTTTTATTCCACCTTCCCATCCCCTCCTCCTCCACCTGCCCTGCCTCTCTCCAGGGCTGCCCGGACCCTGCTGCATGTTCCATCCCAGCTCCTGTTTCCCCATCCTGCCGGAGTTTTCCGCAGAAACTCGTGCAGCATTTCCATTTCCATGCAAGGGATGGCAGTCCCCGAGTGCCCTCGGAGGCAGCCCTCCCTCGGATGGAAACAGAGCCTTCATGGGAAGTTAAGGACCAAACCCTTCCCTCGCAGAGCGCTCCCTGTGACAGCCTCACTAATTAGCTGTTATTAACAGTGATAACAGAGCTATCCGATCTAATCGACAGCAGATTATGGTAATTACAGGGATTCACCGCTCTGGGAGCCTTGGCTCTGGGGACAGGCGGATGTACAGGCGGCTCCGGGGAAGGGCTGGGAGGAGGCACCGGCCACTGCCAGGGCTCTGCAGCCCCCATTGCGCCCCTGTCCCATTAACCAAGCACGGAAACGCTTCCCAGGGCCACCTCACCCTCCCTCCAGCATTTCCCTCTGGCCTTGCATTTCCTTTTCCCGTGCTGGATTTTCCTTCATGAAATCGGCCTCGAGGAATAAAACCCAACACAACACACAGAGACAGCAGCGCATCCCTGCTGGGGAGAGCCGTGACAGAGGCAGCCCCAGCCCTGCTCTCCCTGCTGTCAAGCAGGGTCAGGCACACCTGGAGACCAGCACCTGGTCAGGCACACCTGGGGACCAACACCACTGACACTGTCACTGTCACAGACACCGTCACTGGCACTGGCACTGGCACTGGCACTGACATTGTCACAGATACTGGCACTGACACTGGCACTATCACTGGCACTGACACTGGCACTGTCACTGTGACACTGACACTGACACTGTGACACTGGCACTGTCACTGTCACTGTGACATGGTCACTGGCATTGGCACTGGCACTGGCACTAGCACTGACATTGTCACAGATACTGGCACTGACACTGACACTGGCACTATCACTGGCACTGACACTGTCACAGACACTGGCACTGGCACTGTGACACTGACACTGACACTGTGACACTGGCACTGTCACTGTGACACTGGCACTGGCACTGTGACACTGTCACTGACACTGGCACTGTGACATGATCACTGGCATTGGCACTGGCACTGGCACTCTGGCACTGGCACTGGCACTGTGACATGGTCACTGGCGCTGGCGCTGGCACTGGCACTGTGACACTGGCACTGTCACTGTCACTGTGACGTGGTCACTGGCATTGGCACTGTCACTGTCACTGTGACATGGTCACTGGCATTGGCACTGGCACTGGCACTGTCACCCTCCCCGCTCCTGTACCCCACAGTGCCACCCCTCACCGCCCCCGTCCCCAGCCCTGGAGCAAAGCCCTGGCTGGAAAACGCCCTCCACCCACGGGCAGGCCCTGGAGTCACTGCTGAGGGGCACTGCGGGGCACTCACTGCTCCTGCAGCCTGCACCCTGAGACGTGAGCAGAGCCCAAATCCTCCTTCCCCATGAGAGAGGTGCCCGGGCTGCACAGGAGATGGAGGGAAGGTGACAGGCTGGGGGAGGCAGAGATGGGTCACACCACGGTGCTCCCTGCACCTGCTTTTCTGACCCAGCTCCAGGGGGGTCTGAACAGCCTCTGAGAGCAGCACCTGGTCAGGCACATCTGGAGATCAGCACCTGGAGAGGCACACCTGGAGATCAACACCTGTTCAGGCACATCTGGGGACCAGCACCTGTTCAGGCACATCTGGAGACCAGCACCTGTTCAGGCACACCTGGAGATCAGCACCTGGTCAGGCACACCTGGAGATCAGCACCTGTTCAGGCACATCTGGAGACCAGCACCTGGTCAGGCACACCTGGAGGAAGAGTCAGAGCCTGCTCCAAAGGATTGGGGACCCCACAGGGGAGGAAGAATTCACAGAATCTGAGAGGTTGGAAGAGACCTCTGAGCTCCCTGGGGGATCTCACAGCCCTGGGGATGTCACAGCCCTGGGGATCTCACAGCCCTGTGGATGTGGCACTGGGGACAGGGGCACTGGTGGCCCTGGCAGGGCTGGGGATGGCTGGACTGGCTGATCTGAGAGGGTTTTCCTTATTTACTGCTCTGAATGTGCTGCACAGCTCTGCTGAGAGCTGAGGGAAACAGCCCAGGCAGCACGTGCAGCCCCTGCCCACTTCCATGGGCTGGCTGCACTCAAATCAGCCTTTAGTATACCCAGAGTGATCCAGAGATGGCATTTATGAGGGATTTTGCTTCAAAGGGGTTAGAATAGAGGTGCAAATACTGATAAATTATCTTCCTCGTTTTTTTTCTCTCTCACAAAGCAGAATAAAAATGCCACAGACTCAATTTCTATAATGTTCTGTTTTCATCTGTAAGAAGAAAATTTTCAAGCTTAGGTGCCAAAAGCAGGAAAATTAAATCTCTATTTAGACAGTTAAATAAGAGGTTCAATTTTCAAAGGTACAATACCCTGTATTCTTAATTGCTGCCAGAAGAGACTGAAACCTTACTTTACTTTTAAAAGGGTATTTTCTAAGTCTATAAAGAAAACTTTCTTATTTGTAAGCATTTCAACAGAAAATGTCCACCAGGGAATGAAGGACAGATGTTCACTGAAAAACAACGTGCTGATTTTTCCTTTTAAAGTTCAGTTCCTCGCAATAGGCAACTGAGATGGGTTCAGGGGCAAAGGAGTAACAGAAACCAAAGGAAAATCAAAGGGAAATCAAAGGTCCCATGCTCAGCTCTTCTTCCTCTCCTCTGCACTGAGGGGCTGCACTCCAGCTACTGCCAGAGGAAATCAGGAAATGTGGGGAAGGGTTTGGAGCCCCAGGAGGGGCTGAGGGAGCTGGGAAGGGGCTGCAGAATCCCTGAGGAGCTGGGAAGGGGCTGCAGAATCCCTGAGGGAGCTGGGAAGGGGCTGCAGAATCCCTGACGGAGCTGGGAAGGGGCTGCAGAATCCCTGACGGAGCTGGGAAGGGGCTGCAGAATCCCTGAGGGAGCTGGGAAGGGGCTGTAGAATCCCTGAGGGAGCTGGGAAGGGGCTCAGCCTGGAGCAAAGGAGGCTCAGGGGGCGCTTGTGGCTCTGCACAGCTCCTGCCAGGAGGGGACAGCCGGGGGGGTCGGGCTCTGCTCTCAAGGAACAGGGACAAGAGGAGAGGGAGCGGCCTCAGGGGAGAGTCCAGGTAGACAGTGGAGAAATTCCTCATGGAAAGGGTTGCCCAGCCCTGGCACAGCTGCCCAGGGCAGGGGTGGAGTCCCCATGTCTGGGAGGTTTTCACAGCCCTGTGGATGTAGCACCTGGGGACATGGGGCAGTGATGGCCTTGGCCGTGTTGGGGAACAACTGGACTTAGAGGGCATTTCCTACCCCAACAATCCTGTGATTCTATGGTAATTTTATGACTCAGATGCAGAAATCAGACACCACAAAATATGGAAAGACATCAAATACCACTTGTCTTTGATAACTTGGTGAAATGTGTGGCTGCCACACAGGAAATGCTTCCCTACTACCTGAACATTACATCTCCTGCTCTGCAAGGAGCAGCTGCTACAGCCTAGGAAAACAGTCAGTCAGGTCTGGTACTACAATACTTACAAGGCTCTAAACTACAACATCAACTTTAAAACCTCCAGGGTAGAAAAAACAACTGCAAAGATGCAAGGATCTATTCACAAAACTCAGATTAAAACCATACATAAGTGTACTGCATAAACACATATGTGTACATGCATATACACACAATACTTAGGGCTTGTTTCAAACTTCACTGTTCACCACAATGTTGTGTACACTAAATCTTTCACTGATTTCCAAGTGGACTGCCATATACACGAACCAAAGTGAAAGAAGAGAGTAAGGGAGAAGAACATTCAGCGCACACATTCAAAGAGCTCCAGCCTTCAGTGCTGCCTATTCCAGCTTTTTTTAAGGAAAAAGCAAAAGGGAAGCAATGACAAGGATGAAGATTTAACAAGAAAGAACTTCAAAAAGAAATATTTTATGCAAAAATATTCTGTACATTTAACTGCTCCCCACTCATTCTGGGAGCCCCAGAAATGAGAAAACCAACACAAGAAAATCAGGCAGCTATCAACGGTATCTCCTGAGTAAACAGCCAGATCTGATATAGGAAATCACCAGACAAATCCGAAGTTTCTTTAATAATAACGTGAGTAATACTAGCGGCACATATTTTTCAAATACAAATTAGTATGCACTGAGAAAATTTCTCTGTGGGCAGGAACTACGCAACAAAGCAAAGCCTCAAAGCTGTTGACTAATTAGTATCTAATAAATCTAAAGCAAGCCTGTTGCTAGTGAGTTTAAAAACTCAAAAGAAGTACCTTAGAATTTAGTATTAAACAACTCTGCAGCACTTACTTCAAAGCATTGTGACATTAAAGGTACATTATATGCTGGCAACAGGGTTTTGAATATATTTATTTTCATCAGAAGTATTAATAAAGAAAAAATGCAGCCTGCCCTTCCTTCATTACTCTCCAGAAAAGGTAAGCAGGCCGGTTTGGTTTATAAAACACATTAAAATTTAACTCTAAGTGTCATCACTGGATCTCAAAATGGGTTTGTATTACTTTCAGTTAGACTGTAGTGACACTGACAGTGAAGACTCATCAGCATCTTGTGTCTGGAGAAGTTTCACAGCCTTTTCACTAATAAAAACCCCAACCAAATAATCAAAAACCAAACAAAAAACCAAAACAAACCAACCAAACAGAACCAGCAAAATCTAAATAACCAACCAAAACCACCAAACAAACCCAAAAGCCCCTTGTCCATCCTAATAGTTGTTAAATCTAGAGACAGATGCAAGCAATGAGTTTTCCTCCTTTCTTCCTCCTCCTTCCCAAGTGCTCAAGCACTTCACAATTAGAAGTCACTGGTTTGGGTATATTTGGAATTGAAGGCACAAAGAAAGGGCTGCTACAGCCTCTTACAGGAACAAACACTTTCTGTCCTAAATTGATTAATAATTTGACTTTGTCCATGTTCTCACTAAAAGCACTGAGGTTAAAGGACATTTATTATAAGCAAATGCTTTAATTTATAGGCATGGAATAGTGATCAGGCACACTGGGGGTGAGAGAAGCAGATAAACAATCCACACAACTATTTCATTCACTTCTAATGGAGAACAACTAAATCCCTTCTTCTGCCACCTGGGTTCCACAGGTAAAGCTAGGAAGATGTAATTAATTACAGGCCAGGTCTCACAGATGAAGGGAACGACATTACAGCAAAATACACTTTGATAAGGATTTTCCCTATGCAGCAACAGGTACCTCAAACAAAGACAATCAACTACTCCAGGTGCCCAGAGAATTCTCTCCTCCTCTCTCTTCCACATACACAGTCTCCTGAGGTTACAGTCCTAAAGATGAGCAAACTCATGTAAAAGTCACTGCTGTAGCATAATCATGGAAAACCAGATGTTTTAGGTTGGGACAGACCTTAAAGGCCATCTCGTTCCACCCCTCTTCCACTGTCCCAGGGTGCTCCAAGCCCCAATGTCCAACCTGGCCTTGGACACTGCCAGGTATGGGGCAGCCGCAGTTGCTCTGGGAGACCTGTGCCAGGGCCTCCCCACCCTCACAGGGAAGAACCTTTTCCTTACAGTAAAGATTTTTATCCTAAATACATATTTTTTTAAAACAATTTGAATCATAACAATCATTCAAATTACCTCACCTCAAGACTAAGACAACAGAAACGATGAAGGAAAAGCTGATTTCCCTCCTCCAACTCCATTTCCCCACACAGAAGCATTGAAAAAAAAAAAACCAAACCACAGAACTGTGCTGGATTCCAAACAACACCAGCACTTCCCCACTGCTTCAAAACCATCATTTTATAGAGGCTGCCTTGTGCTCCTACTGCGTTTGCCACATCAGAAACACGCTGGAGCTCCACTCTTGTTTGTGCCTCTAAGTTTTACATTCAAACTGAAAATATCCCAAATTCAGGTCCTTTCATATTCTCCTATTTCTTTATTCCCAGCCTCATCTCAGAGACCACAGAGCAGCATTTATTCACTGTATAACCACAGCTTCATCTCTGCTGAACCAACCAGCCAAGCTGCACTGTAAATGTCAACATTACTGTGTACCTTTATTACAGATTTTTCCCTCATTCAAACTCACGAGATAAAAAACAAAGAATAAAAGATATTATTATTATTATTACACTGAAGGAATGCATTCTTCACACAAGCAGCACATTTTGTGCTGTTTGCCAGCACATTTTTCTGTGCCATTGTTCTATTATCTCTATATTATCTTTGATCTCTGCTTTCACACTGCAAGAACTCCAGTCTTGGCACTCTTATTTCTTTGAACACCTTCCCCAGTGCCTGTATTTTATGCAGAAACACTACCATGACAAAAGGCCAATTCATGAGGTCCCCTTGAAAGCCTCCCATACCCACCACTTGCACCTGAGACACCCGCCATGCAGATGGTGGACACTACAACAGCTGTCTACTAATCTAACCCAACACTTGCATTCTGCTTTCCCCATCTGTTCCCAAATCCACTTACTGGATCTTGGCCTAGTTCTTAGAAATAAGGATAATTTAGCTGAAAGTGTCTGTAATGCCCAGAAAAATGGGAGTCTCATCCTTCCCTGGAGGTCCTAAAATACTCCTGGGGTTTGTGGTAGGGAGTTGTCTTACACCAGGCAGGAGGAGACAACCGAGGCACAGTGGAAGCAAATGCATCTCACATATCATAAACCATCTCACTATGGCAGGAAAAGAATATATCAATGTCACAGCATAGTGCACAGTCGAGACAGCCACAATACACAGAGTATCACCATACCACAGCAGAAAGCTTCACCCCACACGCAGTAACACCACATCACTTCAGAAGGCTGCAAGTATCTGCCCTTTTTGTTCTCCAGCCCAGCCTTTATCCCCTCATGTTCACACATCACACCTGTGTGCCCTCTGCTCCCTGTGTGGCTGCTCAGCACACCTGGGCACTCCATGGCTCGTTGCTGTCAGTGCTGGTCACCTGTCCGGCACAGCTGCACCCACTGGGGATGAGGCTCATCCCACTGCCAATCACCACAAACTGTGTACCTAAATATCAATCCCTCTCTTTCCCTGGCACACAATGACTCCCTAAAACCTTGAGGCAAGAGCCATCGCAAGTGTCTTACCGCAAAACTTGACCGCCTGTCAGACAGAAGGACACAGAAGCCACATTATTGCAATGGTCAAAGAGAATCATCAAAGGCTCATGCACACAAGGTCTGTAAGATGAATTTTCATCCCTTTCCCAAAATTAGAAATATTCAATTATTCAATGGATCTCAAGCACCTGTACAGGTGTGCTGTACTGTAAGTTGCAGTACAGCACACCTGTGGCCCTTGTAAATAAAGCCTCATAATTCAAATTCTTTAAAGCCCACATGCTCAGAATTGACAGACATCAATCTTCTCCTCCAGCTGGAGAGTCCTTCACTTTGATAAGCTTTCAAGTTGTCAGGCCTACATTTAAGACCAGGAAAACCATTCATTGGCAGAACACATGCTGTACTGTGAACAAAAAGAGGTTAAGCAGCTGACTTAACCCTCAGGCCAGTAGGAACCAGAGCAAGTGCAGTTTCAGGCCATCCCTGTGGAGCAGAGGACCATCGTCCCGCTGCACTTCCTCAGACAAATGCAAACCCACCAAGTTTCTATGAGAAATGTAACAGCAGTAGCAGCAATCCCTTCTGTTTTCCAATACTGTATATGAAACTGCTGCCTTACTCCTCCTAAGCACTAAACCCCAAAATAATCCACTGAACTCTCAATAAGCCCATTTAGACTCTGATTTAGCTCCAAACGTGCCACCCTCCATCACTGCTGATTTTTAGGCCAAATGCAGAGCTCAAAACTTGGTAGTCGCACTTACAGAAAAGCACAAGCCAAAGATCAGTCAGTCTTGCAACAGAAGCGAAAATATTGAGACAATCTATAAATAAACACCACAGCCTGATCCACTTTCCTAATAGGGATAGAAATAATTCCTTTTATTTCCTTCCTGACATTCAAAAATTTTAAGCTACTACGCAGCAGTGTTACCTGCTGGGAGAACTGAGCCCTAAAAAAATAAAAGTAGTTAGGAAAAAGATTGCTGTTAACTTCTGTTTGGTTCGGGCCTCAAAATCAGGTTTTGACACAGATCCTCAGATATAGATCCCTAAAATAGTCATAGTACATCCTGAAACCCAGAGGGCATTTGTGAACCTACAGAATGACAAATCCTCTTGACTTTCTAAAGAAGGTCATTGGCTGAAAAAACAGCATAAGAACATGCAAAGATCATGAAATTGATAATGAAAATACTGTATTTATTAATGAAACAAATTCTCAGCCAATATCATAATTTAATGACACTTTGATCAACTAATAAGGAAGATGTTCTCAAAGATACCACAAGTAGTAAAAATAATACAACAGAAAAGGAGCCTTTTAAGCATAAAATATTAAACCTGAGAGAACAAGGGAAGTGTGGTCCCCCAGAAAAAAAAGTCTGTATGTTTATATGATACAAACATATTCTACCTGTCCCACAAATGTCCTTCTCCTCACGTGTATTACTGCAAAGAATAAAAGGTATGTAAATATTTGTCTTGAAGGAGGGGGCAGAGAAGAATTCATTGAGGGGAGGAGAAGTTCACAGAGAACCAATAATAAAATAATTTATCACTCCAATCTCCTAAAATCTATTTAGATTATTCCATTTTCCACCTCATTTCTCCCAGACAAACTGCTCCCAGACAAAATCCCTTGATCCACATGCCCTCTCTATTATACCAGTCCCTCAGCACACCCACCTGGAGGGTTTAGGACAGGCCCTCAAGCAGGGCTGTGATCACTGGAGAGCAGAGCCCAGGCCAGAGCCAGCGCTGGCCCAAGAGCCCAGCCGAGATTCCAGCTCTGTTCCCTCCCACCAACAGCTGCTGACACCACGCTGAGCGCTGAGGGTGACACACTGAGAGATGGAATGGCACCCACGGGGACCTGGACAGGCTGGAGAGCTGTGACAGTGCAAAACTCATGAGGTCCAACACAGCTAGGTGCAAGGTCCTGCATGGGGCTGGAGCAAGGCAGAGCACAAACACAGGATGGCTGGGGAATGGCTGGAGAGTAGCCCTGGGGAGAAAGACCCGGGGGTGCTGCTGGGTGAGAGCTGGACATGACCCAGCCCAGGGCCCCCCGTGCCTGGGCTGATCCCAACGTGGGCAGCAGGGGAGGGGGGACTCTGTCCCTGTGCCCCTCCCTCAGGTGAGAGCCCACCTGCAGAGCTGCCCCAG
>JAWMRF010000207.1:72526725-72550577 GCA_035221435.1 Sphenopsis melanotis
CTGCCAGGGGCTCTGAGCTCTGCCTGGAGCCTTCCCTTCTCCAGGGGAACATTCCCAGCTCTGCCAGCCTGGCTCCAGAGCAGAGGGGCTCCAGCCCTGCAGCAGCTCCGGGGCCTCCTCTGGGCTCTCTCCAGCAGCTCCACGTCCTCCTGCTGTTGGCCCCAGGGCTGGGGCAGCTCTGCAGGTGGGCTCTCACCTGAGGGAGGGGCACAGGGACACAATTCCCACCTGGCCTTTGGCATCAGCCCAGGGCTGGGACAGCTCTGCAGGTGGGCTCTCACCTGAGGGAGGGGCACAGGGACAGAGTCCCCCCTCCCTGCACTGAATCACCTGAACCCTTCCCTGCAAGGGGCTTTCCATGCTCCTCCACAGGAAAGCAACAATCAATGGACACGATGGGAAAAACCCCAAGAACTGCAAGAATCAGAATGGTACAAATGCCAAAGGAACAGCAGAAAGTCAGTCGAGCCCTGCTGGCCTGGAAGCCGTGGGCAGCCCTGTCTGGGGGGGACAGGCAGCTCATGGTGCTTTAAGGGTGTTCCCAGAGGCAGCCACAGCTGCTCTCAGCTGATTTCCACAGATGATTTTACTGGCCCAAACCAGCACTAAAAGCCAAGTAATTCCAGTTGTTTCTGAGTTTTGATGTGTATTTAGCATGCATAAAGTGTAAACCATTATAGACATTAAAAGCAATAAGAGACAGATTAGGTGATTTCATTAGTCCAGCTTCTCCAGCAGGATTTTCCACAAGAACAGGGCCTTTCCCAGGAATTTGTCTGGGCTATTTCTAGGGGACCCAGATGTGGAATACACCACCAGTTCCCTTGGGAGTCAATTTCACAGCCAAATACTTTCCCCAAGTAGGTTGAATTGTGTGATGCTCAACCTAAACACTTCTATTTCATCTCATTATTTCTATTTATGCTGCTTGTACTTGACAAATTCAAAAAGTTAATAACGTGTCACATAAAACTAATGGCCAGAACAATAAATATTCTGTATAATTTCACAAACCCAGCATCAGTTTTATTTAGGTTCTGTGATACACTGCCAGCATGTTGCGTTCCAAGATGTATTAAAAAAAATAGCATGGAGAATTTTTTTTCCTTAACAAGAAAACATGTTTCTGTGGTTTGATCAAATAAGTCTTACATGGTTTTCAATTTCCAGGAAGGAAATGAAAATAAAGGAAAAATCTTATGGTGATGGATGAGAAAAGGAACATTACCCAAACAGTTCAGTTTTATTACCTGATTCCACTTGTTCAGGTGATTTCACTCTGTAGAAAAAGGGTCAAATTCCATTTGCAAGTTTTTAAATTGTGCCATTAAAATCTGAGTGAACATTTGCAAAACAAGTTACAAGCAATTTCCTATTAAAATAGATTATTAAGCTTTAAAAATTATATTCTCAGGGTAGTATGTGTGTCCTGCAAGATAGAGATGAATGAACTTCTAGCAATAATTCACAGTAAATGAGTTTAGATTAAAAATTTACATTTACCTTGTCCCTGATAGCTACCTTGGAATTTTAGAGGGGCTGGGGAATGAACTGACTTGGTCCCAGAACTGGGTTGGTGCATGAGAGAAACTAACAAAAATCACATTCAAAGCCTCAGCTGGATGTTAGCAGCCTGAAACAGGGAACACAGATCTGAGCACCCCGGATCTGCAGTCCACATGCCACCAGCCCCACAGGGCCCCCAGTCTGCTCCCCCTTATTTAACAACTGCTCTGTGCTGCCCAGGGCTCCTGTGAGCCCAGCAGCACCCAGCCACCAGCTCGGGATGAAGGGCAGGGATTGGTGAGGTGAATTTGGATCTCCATGGCCACCAGCTCAGGGGGAAGGGGAGGGATTGGTGAGGTGAATTTGGATCCCCAAGGCCACCAGCTCGGCGTGAAGGGCACGGATTGGTGAGGTGAATTTGGATCTCCAAGACTTGGGGTGAAGGGCAGAGATTGGTGAGGTGAATTTGGATCTCCAAGGCCACCAGCTCGGGGTGAAGGGCAGGGATTGGTGAGGTGAATTTGGATCTCCAAGGCCACCAGCTCGGGGTGAAGGGGAGGAATTGGTGAGGTGAATTTGGATCTCCAAGGCCACCAGTTTGGGATGAAGGGGAGGAATTGGTGAGGTGAATGAATTTGGATCTCCAAGGCCACAAGCTCGGGGTGAAGGGGAGGAATTGGTGAGGTGAATTTGGATCTCCAAGGCCACAAGCTCGGGGTGAAGGGGAGGAATTGGTGAGGTGGATTAATTTGGATCTCCATGGCCACCAGCTCGGGGTGAAGGGGAGGAATTGGTGAGGTGGATTTGGATTTCCAAGGCAGCTCCCCTGAAATGACCAAATCTCGTGTCACAGTTTGAGCCTGGCTGCTCACAGATGCCAACACTCATCCTTCTTCTTCACTTCCCAGGAGGGATGGATGAGGTCATGGGGAGCAAATCTGGGAGATATGTGCATATATACGGGCAGTGGTGAGTATTTATTTTGATTTTGTACAGGTGAAGGGGCAGGACCTTTACAATTCTTTTCAAGCACTCAGCTGGTTTTTGCACAGGAAAACAAAGTAAAAAACCCAACGAAATGGGACAGCTGGATGAAGATTGCAAACACAACACACAAAACAACTACTTGGCATAAATGAATGCAAATAAGTCCTTGATAATGCTGTTGAGAAGCTGCTGGTGTTATTAGTACTTCAATCAGAGAGATGCTCGTTAGAGGGAAAAAATGAACTTAGAAAATCCTTCTCCTGTGGGAAGCTTCATGCTCCTTCCTCTCCTTCCAGCAAATTCCTCCTTATCAGCTAAAATCAGGGTCCAACCTGCGGAAATGTTTATACAGTCTTCAAACCTAAAACTAGTTAAAATCACTTATCAGCCAAATGTTCCCTAAATACAAGGCAGGCTTAACAGATATGTCTGCTGATCTCATGACAGCTCCCTTCCAAAGATCTATATTCCATATTATATCATGGGAGTAGAAAAAGTTTCCTCTAATTTCTTTTCCCTAATTTTGCAATGGAGTTCAAAACAAGATACTGGGCACTTTTTTACTGGAAACAATTCATTAGGTGAAGGTTTTATCAGGTATTTTTGTTGCTGTTTTGGTAGGAGGAATCACAGCCAGCCTCTATGGAGTTCTAGTGCAGCTAATCCACTTTACACACCTCAGCTGCCCAGGGAACGCTCCCTTCCTACCCCTGGCATTCCTTCAAAGGAGATCCCACACTTTTCCATGCCCTGAAAGTGGGCCAGCATATGAGGAATAAACACCAAACAGAAAGTACAAGCTGGGGTGTCCTCCCTGTGTATTCCTTTGTCACCTCAATGCTCCAGGAGGGAGCCTAAAGAGTGGAAGTGGTCTTGCTGAAGACGAAGAGACAGCTACACACAGACAGCCTTGGAATTCCTCTGTGTTAATGTATGGAAAAGCTCCTAGAACCAGTAACCGACAGAAAACCCAGAAACAGGATTTTAGAAATTAAACAACCTTTCCAAAGGGAAGTTGAGAAACCCAGAGCTGTGGGAATCCAAAAAGTTATAGGGTTAGCCAGGTCAGGCAGAACCACACTGGCCTTTCTGGTCTCAAAGGCTGCATGTGATCCATCTCCAGCAAGTGCCACAGCAGATCAGGATTATTCCCTTTATTTCCCCCCATCCCTCAATTTCACCCCCTTGCTGCAGCTATTATCCTTCTGAGGATGGGAATGACTTTCAGCCTATTTATATCATCCTTGGAAAATCCTAAGCTGCTCTGTCCCCCTCTAACACATCTTGATCAGACAAAAAGAAAGTGGTTCAAGTTGAGCCTTGGGAGGTTTAGACTGGATATAAGGGAAAATTTCTTCATGGAAAGAGTTGTGAAGCATTGCACAGGCTGCCCAGGGAAATGGGCATCACCACCCAAGGAAATGCTCAAGAACCTTGCGGATGTGGTACTTGAAGGCAGTTTAATGGTGAACACGGTGGTGGTGCTGTGTCCATGAACGCACGTGGTGATTTTTAAAGGCCTTTTCCAGCCTTACCAATTCTATGATTTGGCACAGCCTGGTCATTTCTGCTTGATGAGGCTTTTGTGCATCACACCTCACACCAGGCCTCCCTCCAAATCCCCCTGTTGCACAGGAGCACCAGTCTCAGCTCGCTGGAGCTGTCCTTGCCACACTGACACTAACCCAGCTCACTGAAGGGGAGTAGGTTGGGAGATGTCACAAAAGCTGGTCCATCAGCAAATCTGATGGACCAAAAGCAGGTCAGCAACACGTGGAGTAAAGGGGAAAGTGAGTCATCAAGAGTGACAACCAGAACAGGATAAAAGCTGTAAAAACCATCAGTTCCTTGGCCTTTAGTTCTTCGCTGAACTCCAGCTGCATGAAACAGCCCAAAATCAAGCCACATGTCAAAATTAACATGAATTCACCCTGTAGAAGTGCTGGGGCTGGCAGATGCTTCATTTCAAATCATTCCTCACCCTGCAGCTTCCCCAAACCCTGCACCCTGTGGCACAGGACTTACTACTCATTTCTCTGCTCCTTTACTGCTGGTTGCCACTTCATTGCAATATAAAAGGAATTTAACAAGGGTATCGCTCAGATGCAAAATACAAATAGACTGAAAATATATTAATTAATCTGTGGTACCCCTACCCACTCCCAAATCAGCTCATCACTTCAGCTCTGCACTTCACGAACAGATGGGATCTTCTGGCAGCCTTTAAACCACTCAAAAGCACTTTCTCCCATAACAAAGCAAACTAATTACTGGAATAAGATGCTATTTCCCATCTATTTATCTGCTATTTTTAAGGAATCAGCTCACTGTCTGATTCAGGATTTGTAGTGAAGCCCTCAAACAGCAGAATTAAATGCACACTGGTACAATGGTACAGAACACACTAAATGAACTTCATAAGGATTTTGCTCACCAAATGCTTCTCCCTTCCCCTTTAGGAAGCTAAAGATCATGGGTGCAAAGATAATCAACACTTAGCACTGGCTTCACATGCTGGATCCCTGAACACAGCACAGCAAAGACTGCTCCAGCTCTCCTCTAAAATATTCCAAAATAATTTTTTTTCAATTTGAGGATCATTCTTTCCCAATGCAACCATTTTCTTGTTGACCCTGTAAGTGCTTTGCTCAACCTCAGCACTTGCTTGCTAGGCTGTGCATGTTTTTTCCAAGGTAACTTCTTGCCTTTAGCAACTTCAAGATAGGTGGAAATCAATGTCAAAATTATAAACTTCCCAAATTCTTTCGGGAAAGCTTCTAAGCATGGCTGCAGAGGATTACAAGACTTAGATTAATCCGATAACAAGCCCTAAAAAATCCTGAGCTACAGCAATACCAGTTCAGACACTTGGATGAGTCCCAGGCACCCAAGGAAGTTAAACACACTTAGAAAAATAATTGCAATATTCAGCACGTCTGAACGCACAAAGAGCTGCAGAGAGAAGCCAACAGATTTTGTAATAACTAAGCAAATTTAGTGGTAGATTTGTGATTCAGTGGGTATTTGTTGAGTGGCAAATAAACCAAAGCAGCTAGTTACGTGTTGCCTAGCTGCAGCCTCTAATAGGAATTGCTTCCCTGCAGGTAAATCACTTTCTATTACTCCTAAGTACCCCAGGAAAACTACTAATTGAAAACACAGTTCTAATACTGTCCAGCTGGAAAACATTAGCTTAGGATGGAACTAGCTTGACACTGGCTGCCAACTGGCTATGGACAATGGAATAGGAAATTAATCTTTTGCAGACAAGACATACCATTTTCCACTTCTCCTTTGTAACCTTCAAATCAACTCGTCATTAACCAACAGCTTTGATTCCCATGGGGAAAGAAAAGCATCACTGAATTCATGATAATGCAAGTCTGGCTTTCTTGCAATTAAAATGAAGACTCTAATTTTGACATAGTGGATGGCAGAGGAACTGGAGGGCAGATATAACATCCAGCACCACAGTAACATTTCCCTCTTTTCTTGGCTAAGAGTTAAAGAACAGCCAGATCACAAAGAGAAGTACAGTTGTCCAATTCTGTATTGCCCCAGCCCATCCTGCAGCTCCCTCCTGCCAAGAGCTTTTTCCCATGCAGGTGCAAAAGGGATGAGGAGAAAAACCCAAGCTGCTGGCTAGTGTTAAACCATAACACCCCATACATATTCAGACTGGTTTTTCATTTCTATTTAAATTCATTTCCATGCAGGGACCAACAGGTCAGACTATCTCAGAAGTATCATTTCCCCAAGTTGCTTCCAACTCACAACCTTCCTGAGCCTCCTCTCCTTTTGTGAAACACTCTGGCCTTTTATGACTACTTTTATTCTCTAGCCAAGTTCTCCAAGATGAGACAAAAAAATATATAAACCCCATCAAACCTAGTAACACTCCTTGTCATGTAGAGGCACCCTTGTTCTGCAGCCACACCTGCCAGGAGATAATGGCAGTCGTTGCAAAGGGGTGATCTTTAAGCTCCCCTCCAACCCAAAACATTGACTGATTTTATGGAGTTACCCATTGGCACAACACTTCAGGTGCACATTCATCTCCTCAGCTCCAGATTACTGTACAGGGTTTGTGCCATTGCATGTATCAGATCACCTCATCTGTGCCCAAAATTGATTAAGAAACATGTATCTGAGTTATCAGCACAGAGGCAATTACCAGTTCCTAATGATTTCTGGGTCTAAAATAGGTATTTCTCCACAGTCTGTCTTACTGTGCTTCAAACCAGCTTCTCCATCC
The DNA here is from genome assembly GCA_035221435.1 of Sphenopsis melanotis. Lineage (NCBI taxonomy): Eukaryota > Metazoa > Chordata > Aves > Passeriformes > Thraupidae > Sphenopsis > Sphenopsis melanotis. The sequence continues at coordinate 72,533,474 of JAWMRF010000207.1, forward strand.
ATTCCAGAGGAACCCAAGGAGGCCAGACAAGATGAGGGCAGCAGAACAAGAGGAGGAATAACACACTCATCAGAACTGAAGAGATCCAGAGCTTATCCTCTCTGTAGTTTGAGTGCAGACAACTTGTCAGAGATCAAAAAGTTTAGAACAGCTTTGTTCTGGTCTAATCCCACAGGAGAGGTGTTTTTAGCTACTTCCAGACAACAGAAGAAGATTAATGGCCCCAGACAGACAGACTGCAACCCAAAACCATCAGCAGCCAGGCTACATCCTCCAAGATTTGCCTCCAGCCCCATGAACATCCATACGCATCCCACATCCTTTATGATGAGCAATGAAATAAAGATTCAGTCTGATTTGGTGAGTAACAATCTGATTTTGCAAGGGTGGATTCCCAGGTCTTGGTTAGAGGTAATGACTCCCAGTACCAGCCTCATGACAGAAGCAGGAAAATTATAAAAAAATCAGAAAATCTGAGGATCTGAAATTAAAAAAAAAAAGTCAATGGGGAGGAAAACCAGTCAGAGCATACAAGGAGAGGTCCAGATACTCAATCACCTGAATTACTGAGGACCTTTGCAAATTTTACTTTACTTCCACTATGCTCCAAAATAGGTACAAGACAGGATGAGAGGAAACAGCCTAATGCTGCACCAGGAGAGGTTTAGACTGGAAATTAGGGAAAATGCCTTCCCAGAAAGGGCTGCCCAGCCCTGGCACAGCTGCCCAGGGCAGGGGTGGAGTCCCCATCCCTTGGAGGGATCTGAACACCCTGTGGTTGTGGCACTTGTGTGGGCATGGGGCAGTGCTGGCCCTGGCAGGGCTGGGGGAGTGGTTGGACTCTGGTCTTAGAGGGATTTTCCAACCTTAACTATTCTGTGATTCAATATATTGAAAAGCTGCTTCTGCACAGTGTCCACCCAGAAGGTGGTGCAGGACACTAATCACACAGAAAAGTATTAAAACTTGCCATGCCAGACCATATTTAAACACAAATAAGGAAGAGCTAAAGCTATACAGGTAACCTGAATGCCTGTACTTAGGCCAAGACTTAAATATTATTACCCACCAAATAGAAATTTTGGGGCCAGACTGCTTTCATGTGCTTTACAATGAATAAAATACACATTAGCTTTTGGGGTTTTTTTTTAAGAACTAGCTCTCTTGTTATAGTAAGAGTGTGAGAAACTTAGTACCTGGACTAATCATAGAATCTCAGAGTGGTTTGGGTTGGAAGGGACCTTAAATTCCACCCAGTGCCACCCCTGCTATGGCAGGGACATCTCCCACTGTCCCAGGTGCTCCAGTCCCAGTGTCCAGCCTGGCCTTGGGCACTGCCAGGGATCCAGGGGCAGCCCCAGCTGCTCTGGGCACCCTGTGCCAGAGCCTGCCCACCCTGCCAGAGAAGAATTTCTTCCCAACATCTAATCCACGTCTGCCCTTCTTAACCTTAAAGCCTAATGAGAAAAATTTCCAAAAAGCTTCAGTCTAAATAAAACAAAACAATCCAGCTGCCTTGGACGAGAAAGAAAAATAATCAGTTTTTTCAGGTTCTTAATTTTTTCTTTTTGTATAAAAGTCTGTGCTGGTCAAAGCATCACATCAGAAAGACCTTTGAATTAATTTATTACCTCTTAAATATGCTTTTACTAAAAATTCAACATGTTGTGTGTAAGAATGTGCCAGCCTGGTGTATGACCATGATTTCTTCATGCTCCTATTGGCTAATCACAAGATATACTGGAATATATATTTGTAATCAGAAATATGTTAACATTATCCAGTACACAGACATGATTATATTCACACTTGTCTTGAGATATCACAGGGAAGGGTTTCTATTTGCAGCACCTACAGCTATTTCCAGCCCAGTGCTCTCTGGTGTAAAGCTGAAATTCTTCTCTATTTCAAAGCATAAAAACTAACAAGGCAAACCCAACGCTTCAAACCCAGCATCAGTATAACATTAATCTGAACCAGCCCAAGAGTTATAAGTGAATATCTGAAGGGATAAAAGCAAATTAAAATGGTACCTGTTGGACCTCCTGGACTCAGAGTTTCTTGCAGGTATATACAAAAATGAGAGGATTTGGGATTGCTGTGTAAAGCCTCCCTGGTTAATCGTGGTGAGGACCATCCCAAAGGCCCAGCTCTCACCTTTATGCTTCCCCCGATGAGATCTGGTGGCTCCTCATCTGTTTCTAAGGCAACATTGATGGAGGCGAAGGGGCGACTTGCCATCTGTTGCATCTCACGCAGGAGTTGCTAATTTATTAAACACAAAAATATTATCATCATATTGTTCTGACACAAAGATGAAAGACAAATGTATTTAAAAGGTTTTACCCAATACAAAGGGACATCAACGAATATGGAAAAATAACCTCCGGGGGCTTTAATGGCCTTAAGAATACAGATAATGGTAAATATTCACATTACCACAATTTAACAAGGTATTGGAAGTAAAGCTGAACGCACAATGTGAGCCTGACACATCTGGGAGGGAAAACGATCTCACTGAGTCTCCATAAAGCAGTTATTTACTTTTTAAGCTGTTGTTTGTCATCACCTGTCTGATTCCCATTCCATAGGATTTGTGGGAATCATTTTAAAATTAAACTAGCAGCAGTATGTAACTACTGTAAGAATGAAGTTGCTATTTTTTATAACAGCACCAGCAAAACACTGTCAGGTTTCTATTGAATAATCCCCATTTTTTATTGTTTCCTTGCTGAATACAGAAAATGGCAAATATGACCTTATTGCAAAATGTTTTATTAAAATAAAAAAACCTTTTCCTGGGCAAATCCCCACTACCCCTCATGACACAAGACATCTCTTTATTGTGCTCTTAAGCACTTCTAAGCATTTCGATGCAGTTTCCCCCTTTTTTAACACACAAAAACCAGACACTTTCTACATAGCTGGGCTGGAAACAGCATTTCAGTTTTAGCAGAGGTATGGACACACTTCTTGTTGGCTCCAGTGACTAATGTCTGATAGTGACAACACAGCCTGACAGGGGGGGCAGAAGCCAGAATTCCATGAGGCAAGGGGTCCAATGGGACTCGGTGTCTCTATTTAGTAAGGGAAGAGGCAAACACTTTGTGCAGCATGAGAAAACCCAGTGCTCTTAACCTTAAATGCAGGAACTGCCCAATGCTCTGACACAGATTTACACATTTACCATCACTACTAATTACAGCAACACCAGTTATCCTCTGTTTTTAAGCTGGACTGAGGCATCACCAAATGCTCTCCAGAACTCTCACCATTGCCACCTGCATTTTCCCATTAATTCTGGCCAATCTGACACTCCAAGCCCAAAGTGATCGTTTACAGCACTCAAAAACCCCATAGAAAACCCCACGAAATGCACCGTGCCCCAATATTCCCATGCAGCACAGAAGAGGGTGAAAGGAAGGTGCTGTTATCCAACAACACTGTTTGGAACTGATTCCAGAATCAGCCAGTGCCAGAATGGTTTGGATTGGAAGGGACCTTAGGGACCATTCAGCGCCATCCCCTCCCTGGGCTCAGGCCATGCCCGTGGCTCTGGGGCCATGGCTGGGCCTGGAGCAGAGCCTGGGCCTGCTCTGCCCTCTGCACACAGGGACAGACTGGGAGACACAGGGACAGACAGACAGGGACACACATGGACAGACAGGGACAGACTGGGAAAGACAGGGACACCTGGGGACACACAGGGACACGCAGGGGCAGCCAGGGCTGAGGCCCCTCTCAGCTACGGCACCTCTCCAGGCTGAGTAGCCCCAGCTCCCTCAGCCTTTCCTGGGCACAGGGATGCTCCAGGCCCTTCCTCAGCTGCACAGCCTCTGCTGGTCCTGCTCCAGGACATCCATATCCTTCCTCCATGCTGAGGATCCAGAACTGGACACAACACTCCAGAGGTGCCCTCAGGGCCAGGCACAGGGGCAGGATCACTCCAGAGGTGCCCTCAGGGCCAGGCACAGGGGCAGGATCACTCCAGAGGTGCCCTCAGGGCCAGGAACAGGGGCAGGATCACTCCAGAGGTGCCTCCAGGGCCGGGCACAGGGGCAGGATCACTCCAGATGTGCCCCCAGGGCCGGGCACAGGGGCAGGATACCCCCACCCTGCTGGCACTGCTCTTTCCTGCTGCCCCCAGGGTCCCAGTGGCTCCTTGGCCCCCAGGGCACAGCTGGCTGTCCACCAGGACCTGCTGGCTGCTCCTTCCCAGGTGCAGGACCCCGCATTTGTCCCTGTGGAATTTCAGCAGGTTCCTCTCTGCCCATCCCTCCCAGCTGTCAGGTCCATCTGGAGGGCATCACAGAGGGGCTCCTGCCACCTCTGTGTCACTGGGAACTGCCCAGGAGCCACCCAGCCCTCACCCAAATCACTGATGGACCAAACAGCACTAGGCCCACTACAGAACCTTGGGGGACACCACTGCAGACAGGCCTCCAACCAGACCCTATGCCCCTCATTGCCACCCTCTGGAAGCTTCTATGGTCTTTGCTTTGCCAAATCACCTATAATTCTGAGACTCTTTCACTGCAGAGGACTGTCTCTGTAACTTGGGGGTGCAGGCAAGGCACGATGAGGTCAATGTAGATAAGCTTGGGGGGGTGTATGAGTTTCTATGGCTCTCAGTCTAGCTAAAAAAACCTGTAAAATTTTACTGCCACAAAAGGCATGTGGTAAAGTTTTCCTTAATTTTTGAAAGAAAAAAAGAAAGGGGGAAAAAAAGGCATTTTGAGCAGATTGTAGATACTGTCACAAAGCAAAAACCCAACAAATCCACACAAATGGAGTGTTCGTAAGCAAACTTGTGTGTAACTCACACTTGGGAAAAAGGACACGAGGAGTGCTCGGGTATTTAAAGCACACCAGCAGATTGCAGACGAAAGCAAGTGTGAAACAGATTGCTGGGTTGTTGTTCCTGTAATTGTCCCCTTCAGCTATCACAGAGTGCTTTGTTTAATGGCTATAAAATCAATGAACAAGCTGTCCTGATGAAGATGTCCAAGAGACTGACGAACTGAAAGCTATTAGTTCTTCAAAGGAAGTTATTTTACTAAAGAAAATGTGCAATTTGGCAACATGACTCCTACTGAAGTCAAAAGTAGCTTTGAGAATATAGAACCACAGGATGGTTTGGAATGGAAGGGATCCCAAAGATTATCCAGTTCTACCCCCTGCCACAGACAGAGACACCTTCCACTACCCCAGGCTGCTCCAAGCCCTGTCCCGGCTGACCCTGAACGACTTCAGGGATGGGAAAGACACAGCCCCACTGGGCACCCTGTGCCAGGGCCTGCCCACCCTGCCAGGGAACAATTCCCAACTCCCAAGATCCCATCCAGCCCTGCCCTCTGGCACTGGGAGCCATTCCCTGGCTCCTATCCCTGCAGGCCTTGTCCCCAGTCCCTCTCCAGTTCTCCTGGAGCCCCTCCAGGCCCTGCCAGGGGCTCTGAGCTCTGCCTGGAGCCTTCCCTTCTCCAGGGGAACATTCCCAGCTCTCCCAGTGGGAAGTGCTGACGGGGAGCAGCAGCAAATGAGGGAGTAAATTACAGCACTGCACGGACTCCGCTTCCTCCAGTCTCCCCTTCTCCCATTATATCCTGATTTTCTGGGCTATTTTTTACTCCTGGCCCTGCCTAACGAGCTGCTGACTGGCTTGGCCACCTCCAAGCCGTGACAGATGGCTCCACACGCTGCCGTTAATGTGCTGGAAAACACCCCTGGATGGATCCAGCCCTGCCCGACCCCAGCACGGAGCTCCGGGGAGCCTTCCCAGGGTGGGTTTCATTTCACTGCCTTGTGCCTTTCCCCACTATTTATATCCTAAGCGTGATCAGATGAGAGCAGGAATATAAAAAATATAAAGAAATATTCTTTCCACAGCCCATGACATCACCTTTTCCTCTTGGAAAAGTCGGTAACTCCATACGTTTTCATGCACGCAGCCCCACACGGGCTCTGCTCTCTCCTTACAGCAGCAGAACATTCCCCTCCATGAAAATTAAAGGATAATCTATAGGAAAAATGTGCTACTGGAGAGAAATTTGTGCTGGAGGCTCCTCTGCTTTCTATTAAGGGCCCTTTGGAAGGAGTTTTGAGTGGCTGAAAGGCAGAGGGATAATTAAATGGCCTAAATTATGGCTTTAAACAGACAGAGGGCAGGGTTAGATGGGATTTTGGGAAGGAATTCCTCCCTGTGAGGGTGCCGAGGTCCTGGCAGAGAGGTTGTGAACTCCTCACCCCTGGAAGTGTCCGAGGCCAGGCTGGATGGGGCTTGGAGCAACCTGGGATAGCAGGAGGTGTCCCTGCCCTTGGCAGGGGGCGGGATGGAATTCAAGGTTCTTTCCATCGCAAACCAATTTGGGATTCTGAGTTCCACGGGGATCAAACAGAAGCAGAATTTCCCCCAGACTGGGGCAGGAGCTGTGCACACTCATGCCATGAACCTGCTGCCACGGCCAGCCAGAGGGACGAGGTGTGACAACAGATTTGGTCACTCCAAACACGAATTCCCACCTCCATCGGGGCAGGAGGGAAAGGAGCCTGAACTCGGGGTGACCTCCAAGAAATCCCTGAACCTAAAAATATGACAGACAAACTGTTTCCACCGAGGGCTGCTATATAAAACCACCCCGGCTGCAAACTCCTCTGGAGCTAACCTCAAACACGAGGCGAATTCCAGCCTCGCTGTTTTCCTCTGGCATCCCGGAATGTTCGTCTCCAGGACAGAACTGGCTGTTCAAGTGAGCCCCCGCTCCTGCAGAAGTGATTGTTTTCAAACACTTTGGAAAAGCAATCCCGCACGGGGGCTGCATTCCAGGCAGGATTCCTTCCCCCCTCCAGGTTTTAAGCATTAAGAGGAGCAGAGCAAGAACAGACTTTGTCCACTTGGCTTCCAAGTCGCCACAAATTAAAGGGAGAAAAGACATTTTTTGGTTTCTTGACAGCACGGAGGATCGCAGAATCGTTTAGGTTGGGAAAGATATTCAAGATCATGGAATGGTTTGGGTTAGAAGGGAATTAAAAGATGATCCAGTGCCACCCCTGCCATGGCAGGGACACCTCCCACGGTCCCAGGTGGATCCAAACCCCAACGTCCAACCTCATGAGCGCTGCCAGGGATCCAGGGGCAGCCACAGCAAATCTGGGAATTCTATCCCAGCCTCTCTCCACCCTCCCAGCCAGGAATTCCTTGCCAAAATCCCACCTAAACCTCTCCTCTTTTCCTTTAGGACACTTCCCTCATGTCCTGCCCATGTGGGAACCCTCTCTCCCTTGTTCCTTTCCATCCCCTTTGGGCACTGAAGGGCTGCAGGGAGCTCTCCCTGGAGAGGCCTTGGCTCCCCCAGAGGCTGATAACAGCTCAGGATGGGAACAAACCGAGGCATTTGCAGCAAGGTTTCTGTTCCCTGTGAGGTTTGGAGTCGTGACTCATTTGCGGGGACTATTTCTGGTCACGGGCACAACCCGGCAGGGCTCGGAGCTCTCAGGTTCTCTTGATCCGTGCAACAAAAGATCCCAATCTCCCGTGGCTGTCAGTGCCCATCCCCGCCTCGTTTCCCCATCAGCAGCCCTCATGTCAGCAGCCAAATTAAGGGATTACAGCCGGGAACATTTAACGAGATTAGATCGGGGGAGTGTTTGCTCTTCCACCGAGGCTGCGAACAGGAGGATGGGGAGATGCCAACAGCCTCGGTCACACCTACAGCTCCTGCCCTGTCTGTCTGTCTGTCTGTCTGACACCACGCGAGACAAAAGCCAGACTTTGTTTCATGGTGTTCAGCACATCAGGCTCCAGCCCGTGCTGAAAACACACACAAGGGCTTTAAATAAAATTCACGTATCTGTGGCAACCGGAATTTCCAACGCCTGGAACTCCCAGCCCCACCCCAGCCCAGCACGCAGCACTCTGTGGGATCACAGAAGGGATTGAGCTGGAAAAGACCATGAGCAGGGACCCTTCCACTCAACCAGGCTGCTCCAGGTTCATCCAACCTGGCCTGGATTCCTGGGAAGATCCCAAATAAAAACCCCAAACAAAAATCACGGGAATCAAAGCGCTGCTCACAAGAGCTCTCACCCCAAAACACACAAACCCTGATTAAGCACCACAAACAAAAGCTCTGTCTGGCCAAACCAAGCCCAAATTTTGACCAATTAATCAGAAAAGACACGAAGGGAGCCAGGGAGCTGAATTATCCTATTTAGGGAAGTCAGGGTTTGCTCAAGCAAGAGGAAGGCTCGGGGTGACTCACAGGACCCAACCGCTGCCATCCCCGCGGATTATCCAGAAAACACGAGCTGGGTCAAGGAAGTTGGGCCATTTAACACCAACTATTCCAGTATTTATTTATTTTTTTATGGGCCAGTTAACACCAACTATTCCAGTATTTATTTGTTTTTTGTAAGTCAGAGCTGGTGCACAGCCCTCAGCGCTGGGACTGAATTCTCACAGCAGCATTTTCAAACCTCAGCCAAAACAGCTCCAATGTCTCCTCTAAACCTTCCTCCCTCAGACACGGGTGGGAATCGGGGAATAAACATCAGGATCTCCCTATCATTCCTGCACCAAATCCATGCCATGTGCTGCTTTTCCCAGGCACCCCAAACTGCAGCATTTTTGGGACTCGTTTGGCTTCAGAACAAGAAAATTCTCAAAGCGATGAAAAGGTCATCCCAGTGCTCTGCAAAGAGTCAGAGTCAGAACTGCTCTGGAGAAGGGAAAAGCTGGGAGTTTCTTCTCTCTGGGATGGGATTAATGAGGGAATGGTTGAATTATGGAATCATGGAATGGTTTGGGCTGGAAGAGACCTTAAAATCACCTCATTCTCAACCCCATTCCATGGGTGGTGACACCTCCCACTGTCCCTGGTGGCTCCAAGCCTCAAAGTCCAACCTTGGACACTCCCAGGGATCCAGGGGCAGCCATGGCAAATCTGGGAATTCCAACACAGACAGGAATTCCTTCCCAAAATCCTATCCTGCCCAGAGCAGCCCCTTCCTGATCCTCTCTCCTTGCACATTGCCTGGACAGTTCTGGAGCCCAGCACGTCCTCCTGGTCCCAAGGAACGTGTCCTCCCTCTGGTCAGTCTCACAGCTTCACCCCACTCCCCCACAGCAGCCAAGGCCCCCTCCCTGCTCTGGTGGTCAGACCACCTCCATCTGCATCAATTAAAGCCTGGGCCCGATGATCCCAGAGGTCTTTTCCAACTTAAATGATTCCATGATTCTGCAATTAAAGCCCATTAGGTTAATTGCTCTCCTGCTCCCTGGGCACCCAGCACATGGAGCCCACTTGGCATTTGGCTGCTCCCACCATGGAGCTGTCCAGGATATGTAGAAAAACAGGGAATAATGAGGGTACTTGTGCCACTATTTAGTCCAAATTGCACTCAGGATTTCCAATCTCGTTAAAAAAAAAGTCTTTCTAATCTTGTTAAATCTGTGATGCTTTGGTGAATTTGTTCCATTTCCAGGATGAAGTGTTTGGTTTATCAAAGGGCAGGATGCAAAGTCAACCTGAAGGACAGAAACTCAGTCCAGGACATTCCTGGCTGGTTCATTTTGGGTGTGAAGAACCACAGAACCATGGAATTACTGAGGCTGGAAAAGTCTTCTCAGATCACTGACACTCAGCTCAGCCAAGGCCACCACTGCCCCATGTCCCCGAGTGCCACATCCACAGATCTTCGAAATCCCTCCAGGGATGGGGACTCCACCTCTGTGCCAGGGCTGGAAAACTCTTTCCCATAAGAAATTCTCCCTAAAATCCAACTGGAATGGGACATCCAGGTCCCTGGGACACCCTGAGCCCGTTTCCTCTTGTCCTGTCCCGCAGGGAGCAGATCCTGACCCCACCTGCCCGTGTCCCCTCTGCCCCACAGGAATGCAGGAACGGCCTTTTGGAGACCAAATTCCCAAACCCCAGCTCCCTGAAATGGCTGAAACGCATTAAAAGCTGGGAAGTGAAGCTGGCTCGGCACAGCTGGAGCGCAAACCCCTCCTCAGCTCCTGTCCTTCCCCTGGGAGCAGCGCTGTGACCTCACAGCTCCGCTCTGCCGTCAGGACAGACAGATGTGGACACACATCCGATTACCCACCCGTCACTCACAGCCAGCAGCTCTGCTCCTCCAGCCAACAGGGCTGGCGCCATTTCAGGCACCAAAAAGCATCTGCCAGCTGCTGCTCCAGTGGGACACGAATCCCTGGAAACCCTGTGTCCCATCTACTCATCCTTCGTGGACAGCTGGGACACCTCCGGGCGTCTCCGACAGCAGCATTGACACACCTGGGCAATCACGGGATCACCTGGGCTGGAAAAACCCTCCAAAATTGAGTCCAAGTCCTCCCCTGGGCTGGAAAAGCCCTCCAAGATCGAGTCCAACTCCTCCCCAGCACTGCCAAGGCCACCACTGGCCGTGTCCCCAAGTGCCACATCTACAGGGCTTTGAAATCCCCCTGGGGATGGGCACTCCACCCACCGCCCTTGGGAGTTTTGTTCCAATGCTTGACAACCCTTTCTCCTATAGGAATTCTACAGGAAATCTGCACTTAAACACTGGAATGGATTTGGAGCCAGAGCACAAAACTTCCCACTCTCACCAGACCAACCTCGAAACTCTCCTAGCAGACCCAGCCTAAAAATAACCCATTTATGCATTTAACGGCGGCTAATCCAAGCCCACGCGCCCTGGAGTCGGCAGAACCTCCAGGAATGGAAATGACCATTTTTATCCCGGGATGGCGGGGAGCTAATTAATTGAAAAACCATCCTGTGATTCCGTGAGTCCAACGGGAAGGTTGGAATGGATCCCGGCGCGATGTTCCTGGCTATACAGTGCCACCTTGCTGTCAACCCATCAATGAAATGACATCTGGGAAGGGTGGGACGTGCAGCACCTTCACCTCGAGTGACCTGGGAATTCTGGGCTGGAATATGACATTAAAATCACCTTAATCCCAATTCTTAACCTATTCCAAGTGATCTGCTCTCTGATGGATTCTCCCACAGCTCCACACCATCATTCCCATGGCTTCCCTCCACCCCTGGAGGCACCAAGAGGTGGATCTCCCTCTCCTCTGCCTCGTCCCCATCAGTCCCCTGCCCTTCCTCACTGACCTTACCTCATCGATTTCCCTCCTAATCCACGTGCCCAGCGCTCCGTAAACGCCGCTCAATATTTGCACTCCTCGAATCCAACGGGAAAAAAATCAATGGGAGACTCCGAGAACAGATTGCTCTGGGATTGTGTGTCTGGGAGGGAATTAATCCCTCATTCCTGAGGGACACAGGGGCCCCAGGCCTCGCAATCAAAGTCACCTTGATGGGAAGAGCCCCAGCGGTCCTGTCCCTCATCCCATGGTGTTATCCCAGGAAGTCGAATCCTTGGCTGGCAGAACACCCCAAGCTTTTCCAGGAGCTAAAGTTTCCCTGCTCTGAAATGATCCAGCTGCCCTCGAGAGGTCACAGGGAGAAGAATGACAGGGATGCACTGGGATAAAGTTTCCCCATGGCTTCAAAGGCACGAGAGCTCCGCACAACTTCCCCGGCCACCCACCGCGACCCGGCTGGGGGATCCCATTCCAGGGAAACCCGGGAACGCTGCCCCATCAAGGCAGCAACAGGAGCTCCTGTTCCCCTCCTGAGGCACCAGGTGAAGGCTGGATCAATGAAAGGCAGCTCCATAAAAGCTCCTTTATGGACAGCTCCTTCTCATCCCCCAGGAGCGGCAGCTCCCGGATCACCGCAGCGGGTTCGGTTTCCCAGCTGAGGGTGTGGAGGTGAAGGGCACCCCCCTCTGGTCCCCTCTGTTCCTGCCAGTCCCACCCCAATCTGTGGGAAAAAGGGAATGTGGGCCCTCTGTAACTCCCAGTGGTGTCTGTTTTCCCGGCTGGATGAGAGACTGCAGTTACAGGGAAGGAATCTTGGGAAGGAGATCCTGGTTCCCACAGCACGGCCCCACTCCAGGGAGGGTGGGCTGGGGGCAGCCAGAGGGTGCTCAGGAGGAGCCAGAGGCTCCAGCTGAGTCTTGGAGGAATAAAACCCAATGGAAACACGTTCCTGGCCCAGTGCAAGGTCTCTTGGGATGAGATTCTCCATGGAGTCCTGGGAGTGGCTCCTTATTCCGCCAAAAAATTCCACCAGACCAGGCTGGAGTCACTCCCCATCCCTGGAAGTGTCCAAGGCCAGGTTGGAGCGCCCTGGGATGGTGGAAGGTGTCCCTGCCCATGGCAGGGGATGGGAATGAGAGGATCTTTGGGGTCTCTTCCAACGCAAACCATTCCCTGATTCTGTGATTATTGTGGGAAAGGTCTCTCCCACCTCACCACCTCCTGCCCCGACACCCACACCCGCCCCGTGCCCTGCCCACACGGCATCCCGAGGAATTCAACACCCAACCACGAGCTCCCAAACCCCTCTCCTCGCTCTCCAGCTCCTCGTTTCCTCCCTTTATTCCCTTTGTCTGAAAGGCTCCCAGTGACAGAGGATTTGATTGTTTGTTTGCTTTTATTGTTCCAGAGGGCCGAGTGTCGACAGGCTCCACAATTCCCAGCGCCCAGAAACCCCGGCAGTGCTCCCCGCCGCCCAGAAGTGCTAACAGGACGTGTTTGCACTCTGGGTTTTTTTTGTTTGGGGAACATCCAGGCACTTTTAAGTCCTCTCCACGCCACTGCATCCCTCCTGGATGGAGAGTGATGGCTCTGGAGCCTGAGTAGCCGAAGGGGAGAGGGATCTGTGTGATTCTAATGGGATTGAACCACAAAAGGCTGGGATCAAAGCAACACCAAGACCAGTTTAAACCCACCAAGGCAGGAAAAATCAGAGTTAAGGCTCCAAATCTGCTCTGAGCTCCTGCTTTTGTGTTTCCTGCCCTCTTCCCATCCCTTTTCCGCAGAACACAGCGAGAGGCAGCTTGGATTTCCAGCCCAAACTTTGGAGGATCCTTCCCTTTGTGAGTCAGGCAGTTAACACTGATTTAAAAACAAATAAACCACTCCATGTGCCCTTCTCCAACACTGTTGGGATTTGGGCACTGAGGGAAAAAAAAATAAAATAGTGCCCTGGGTCTGACAAGGAAGAAACAGAGTGGTTTGGCCAAGGTTCTGGAATGTTCTTCCTGGAGCGCCGGGCTGGCTGCAGCCCGAGGGATCCCTGCCGGCTCCCCGGGCAGTGCCTGCCCAACAACCCATGGCTGGGCATGTGGATCCACGCTGGGGGCAGGAAAAATGGATGTACAGATCATCTCTGATGGGTCTCCAATGTGGAGCAGCGTTCCCGACGGGAATTCCGGGAAGGGTGAGCAGCGCCAGAGGTGTGGGACGCCTGGAAGAGCAGGGCCATGGGCTGGAGCTCAGCCTGAACTTCAGGAGGTCCCAAAAGAGCTCCCCAACCATCTCTTGCTACTTCTTAGATGTCTCCTAACCACCCTGGGACAGGTTTTGACCCAGATCCAGTTGGTTTTCCAGGGAAAACCCCTCATTTTGGTGTCACTACCTGGGGGTTACTTGTGAACACCGAGGCACAAGGATCAGGTGATTTTGGGAGCAGGAAATAAAGCCAGAAAGGGCCCCTCATTGAACACCTGCGGGTTTGGGTTTGACAATTTTGGTTTCTCTCCATCTTCTTTCTGTTTCTTCACCTCTCCCAAGTTTTTTTAGGGAGCCATGGGGTGGGAGGGGATGGATGGAGACAGTACTTTAAAGGGGAATGGTTCCTTCTCCAAACTGAAAAAGCAACAGGAAAAGAGGAAATGGCTTCAGGTTGTGCCACGGGAGGTTCAGGTTGGGTATTGGGGAAGATTTCTTTCTGGAAAGGATTGTCCAGCCCTTTAACTCAATCAATCCGTAACTTCACAGATTTCCAAAGGTAAATAATTCCAATTATGGATTGAGAACACAAATCCAGGCATTTCTGGAGAGAGAGTTCCAATGTTCAGGTGGTTTCTTTGTCTTAATGAAATTATTTACTTCCTCCCGCTGATGACCTTGGAGAGGACACTCAGCCACCCCTGAGGTCCACCAGGAATTAACTGCAGCTTTGGCTTCCCCAGGCAACCTGGCATTCAGGAAATCCAGGATAATTTGGGTTTCTGGAAGCAGAGAGGTGGGACAGAGGATGAAGGTGATAATATTAATATTAATAACAATAATAACAACTTCTGGGAAGCTGATGTGGTTATGGACGCCTAGAGAAGCCTCCATCACACTCAGAGGTGTTAGGAAACAAAATATCCTTTAATTAGCAGTAATTAGCTCAGCTGGAAGTCAGACACCTGCCCTTGCTGCTCCCCATTATCTCCTCAGACTCTTCAGGGCTTCGTGTTTGCACAGAAAGCAGCAAAACGGGCGCTTCTTGATGGCCTGTGGGCACCACCTTAATGAAGGTGATTAATAACACTGGATAAATGATCCAGGAGATATCAGTCAGTGTAAGGAGCTTGGAGAGGAGCCACTGGAGTAATTAAGAGCCTGGAGATAGGATCTGAACAGCAAAATCCTGGATTTAAGGGTAATGATCCAACCGGCTCCAACCTCTCTCTCCTTGCTGGGAAATGAGGAATTAGGGCTGACAGTGGAACCTGTGTCTTCACACCTCTGTTTCCTGAGTGCTCCAGGTGTTTGCCAGGAAAGATTCGCGGAATTCTGGAATTCAGCATTTCCCTTGGCACGTTTGGGAGCTGCAGGCAGGGATCCAGAGCTGGAAAAGGGCTTTGGGTCACTGGGCTGGACAGGACAGAGTGGCAGAAGCCACAGAAAAAATAGTGAAAGAATTTAAGAATTGAAGCCAGGACAGGATCCACAGGAGTGAAGGATGCAGGAAAACAGAGAGAATGGCAGAGGCTGGTGGTTGGTTGATGATCTGGGAGGTATTTCCCAACCTGAAGTGATTCTGTGATGATTATAAAGTAAAAAAGATGCAAAATTCCAATGCTGTCTTTCCGTGGCAAAAAAACTCCCCTGCAAAGGGCCCTAAGCAGTGAAGGTGAGCAGAAACACAAAATTACAACCTGACTTCTCAAAATCATGGAATGGGCTGGGTTGGGAACCATGGAGATCATCCAGTCCCAACCCTCTGGGATGGACAGGGACACCTCCCACTGTCCCAGAGGGATCCAAGCCCCAGGGTCCAGCCTGGCCTGGGACACTTCCAGGGATCCAGGGGCAGCCACAGCTTCCCTGGACAAAACCCAGCGCTCAGATCCCTCTTTGGCCGGAGCAGAGCGAGAGAATTCCAAGGCCTGGAATTCAGAGTTCAGTTCAGACCTCGAGCTCTGAGGCCGGGCAAGGCAGTGGGGGAGCGGGGCTGGAGCCAAGGGAACAATTTGGAGATGAAAAGCAGCGACTGAAACGAGCTGAAAACCCCTCGTGAGTCACCTTTTCATCCCTGCCCTCCTGCATCCAGTGACTAACGTGGCAACAAAGCCGTGGGAGCTGCTCTCCCAGCAGAAAGCCTGGAGACACAAGCAGGGACATGCGGGAGGAGACACCTCGGCGGGAGAGCTGGGTATAATTGATCATCCCCTCCGTGTGGTTCTCAGCTCCTGCTCTATCTCCCAGCAAAACCAGCTGGCAAGGATCAGCCAAACCAGTTTGCTGAGTAGGATGGCTCTGGGCTCACCCAAAGTCTTGTTTTTGCTCTGCTCCCCAAACGTCTCCTGACTTTGCAGGGCTGGGGAGACACATTTAGCTGTAAAATGCAAAAACAAGTTAAAAAAAACAACCCTGAGCTCCCTGCCTGGTAGGAATGAACCTTCAGGGCATCCTGGATGCTGGCATGGACTGATTGGAGGGACTGGCTCCACCTTCCCACCACCAAAATGACAAATGACAGAGCTGAGAGGCGGCCAGAGCCACCAGTGTCACACCAAGGGGACCTTCAGCCCAAATTCCCAAGGGCTTTCCCTCAGCCACCACCTGGGCATGGAAGCCTGGAGCACATAGAAGCAGTAGGAGACAGGGACACATCTCATGGGAGGTGCTGAGTGGAAAGAGATCCCCCAAAATTGAGTCCAACTCCTTCCCTTTCCCAGGAAACCCCGAAATCCCACCCTGGGCACCCCTGGGAGCGCTGCCCCAACACTCCTGGAGTTCCATCAGCCTCGGGAATGTGCCCATTCCCTGGGGAGCTGTTCCAGTGCCTGACACAAGGACACAATTCCAGACCTCCCAGTGCCCTTAGAGCAGCCAACAACCCAGCCAGAGGGGGTTCCCAACACCTGATTTATCAGCTGGTATTTGATAAGAAGCCAGGCTGGATGCCCACCATTCCAGCATGACTGGAGCTCCCGGAGTGACCTCACACTGGCTGCTCCCTCCAAGGGAGCAGGTGGTTCCTTAAATCCAGGCACGGAGCCCAGGAATCCAGGCTGCTGGAATGTGAGGCTCAGGGATGAGCTCACGCCGCAGCTTTGCTCCTCTGTTTGGTTCTTATTTTTAGATAAAAAGGTGCAGGGCTGGAGAAAACGGGAACAACTGGGGACTGCACACAGGGCAGGAGGGAGAGGAAACCTGGGAGAAGTTAGGGATGCCCCTGGATCCCTGGCAGTGTCCCAGGCCAGGTTGGACACTGGGGCTTGGAGCACCCTGGGATAGTGGGAGGTGTCCCTGCCCATGGCAGGGTGGAATGGGATGGGATTTAAGGTCTCTTCCCACCCAAACCATTCCATGATTCCATCACGGAGCAGGGATGGAAGGGAATTGTGCTCCCAAGGGGATCATTCCATTATAAAGTGTCTCTAGCAGGGCTAATAAGAGAGAAATGAACACATTGGAGGGAGACCTCCTGTTCCCAGCTGGCTGGGGTCCAGCAGGATCCCACAATAACCACAGCTGGATCCCAACACAGGGAAAACACACAACAAAGCACTTCCCATGGGACAAGCAGTAGCAGAGTCATGGAATGGCTTGTGTTGGATGGGACCTTAAATTCATCCCATTCCTCAGGAGATTCCTACTCCCAGGTGAACCATGGAATGGTTTGGGTTGGGTCTTAAACCCCATCCCATTCCACCTCATCCACGGACAGGGACACCTCCCACTGTCCCAGGTGGATCCAAGCCCCAGTGTCCAACCTGGCCTTGGGCACTGCCAGGGATCCAG
>JAWMRF010000207.1:72553354-72563703 GCA_035221435.1 Sphenopsis melanotis
CTGCCAGGGGCTCTGAGCTCTGCCTGGAGCCTTCCCTTCTCCAGGGGAACATTCCCAGCTCTCCCAGCCTGGCTCCATAGGAGAATCACTGTACATTACTTGGAAGTAACATGTAGATCCTGCTGTAGGAACATTTGCTTTATGTCATCATAACTTGGTGACTTTGGGGGGAAGGGAGTTACCTTCCAAAATAAAAACTGGCATCAGCAAAAAATAAACATACAAGCCATAAATATTCCATGAAGATGAGCCACAAATGTCTCAGAACTAAGTGATTTAAAGTATTTAACTACAATTACACTAACTACCATATAAGTCAACAAACAAACAATTTTCTCTGATGCTTTCATCATCACTGAAAATTTAGTTTTTAAGCCCCTAGAGCAGCGCACATATTAATGTTAGCTAATTAGTTTTGTAACTGACTTTGCAGGCTATGTTGAAAGAGAGAGGAGGAGAGAATTAATGTTCAAATCCTTTTCAACAGCCATTTCCACACTTCAAAACTATAACAAACCACAAAGCAAAGCTGCTGGGAAGTTACCTCATGCTGAAATGACAGAAGATATTTAATTCAGGGCTGATTAAGATAAGCAAGTTATTCATCATAATCATGCCCAGTAGGAGGGCATAGAAATCCTGACCTTTAATAAGAAGAATGAGATCATTTTTAAAAGACCAGAAGGATCTAGTCCATGCAGACTAAAATATACACCAATACCTGATAATTACACAATAGCACAATGAAGCTTTGACTGAGTGGAGCTCTTCTGAAATAATTACACAATCTCTCCCTGATTTTTCCAAATAACTAAATTAGAGACCTGTGATGGTAGCTGATGCCTACTACCAGAAAGAGGGCTTGGAGTCTGAAACAAGAACAGCATCAATAGACCAGTAGTGGGCTTTTTTTAAAATAAGATTGAACTCTCCTAGAGCTGGGCCTGAAAAAATCATAAAATCATGGAGTGGCTTGGGCTGGAAGGGAAGAAGAAGCCCATCCAGTTCCACCCCCTACCAAACAGAAGGTTTGACCCAGTGAGCTGGTACCCCAAGCATGATACTCCAACTTCATCTAATTTGATACTCCAGCTTCATCTTTGCTCAAGCTCCACCAGCCCCCCTGTGGGATATAAAACCAACTGAACTCTCTAGCACCAGCTCCCCTGAGAACTCCGTCACAAGAACTCCATGGCCTGTGGCTGCCAGCCTCATGTGATGGTGTCCTACACACAGAGGTAGGGAATGCAGCAGCTCAGCTGGAACAGGCCATCTGCAAGTCCCCCAAGAGGAGCTGCACCGGGCACAGAAGTGACAGGAGCATGTTCAAACAAAACCAGACCATCAATTTCCCCCCCAAGCAGGAATCTCTTGTCAGCACTAATATTTTGGGATGTTTTTCCTCTTCAGGGCATCTCTTATTTCTGCTGCAATTTCCTTCAGCTGGTGACCAAAGCCACATGGATCACTGCAGAGCACACAGTGTCTGTATTTCGGAAAAAGCCTCCTGGCACTATGAGCTGGTTCCCATTCATGGATTTTAAATTTAGGGAGAGCAGAAAGTTCCGATTATTTGATCTGACCTCCTGCCTAGCACGAGTCACTGAATTGCACCATGTGATTGACCTAGAAAAGGTCCTTCCAAAAGCACTCATTCTGAGAGCCATGTTTCTAAAATTAGAAATTACTGGCATTGCCACTCTAACCATTAAAAACAGGAGAAAAACAGAACAGTTTTTGACTTTTTTACCCCCAGTTGCAGACATTGGGTGTTACAGACTGGTTTGGTTTGGAAAGGACCTAAAGTTCATCTAGCTCCAATCCCCTGCCACGGGCAGGGACATACTGTTTAAACTTTTGGCTGATCCTTTACAAGATCCTCATCCCATCATGAATCTTCTATGATTCTATATAAACCTTCTATCAAAATTTAAAAATTCTCTACAAATCTATTTTCCATATGATTCCTTTCCACAGCCACTGATTTGCATCACCAAACCTCAGTATGTTTTTCCTTGGAGAAAATGAGGAATTTGTGATGCTTAAAACTCTTGCTTATCTTCCAGGTAACCAATTAATCTTGCAGTGTTGTTCTCCGCCACCTGCAACAGCCAAAACATTGCTGAGAGTAGTGTGGACACCGTACTCCAATAACTGGTGTCCTGGTTCAGAGCAAATTTGGGAGAGAACGTGTAGGAATGTGTAGGAGGAGTGCGGTGTCTGAAAAAAAACTGTGCGCTTCTTCTCTCCCCCCCTTCACTCTCTGGAACACGTCTTAAAGGTGCAAAACTTATTATTCAGCATAAACAGAACGAGACGATTGGGGATAAAAGCATCATATAGTCAACCCAGGACAACTGGTTACACCTAATAGTAACACTGAGTTCTTATTTTGCTACTCATAAATTCAGGAAATGGAAATTTACATTCAGCTTTTAAAACACCAGAGCCACCATCACTTCAGTCTATTGTCCTGGGAACAGCTATTCTGGGAAGTAAACCCACCTTCAGTGCATAAAAAAAGGACAGCCAGGTTCATGTTTCCCACTGTAATGAGAGAAATTATTGTGCTTACCACGTGACTCAACCTCCTCAGTCACCTGCTGGCTGTGATTTCTCACTCCTCCAATTCTTGTTTTCCCTACAAACCACCCCAAACCCAAGCTTAATATTTTCTTTTTGCTGACAGACACCAAACAGTGCTGTCAGTGCTGCAGAACAAGATCTATGTGGCAAATGACTGCTGGGAGCTTGGAGAATGCACCAGTAAACCCTCCAAAGCACCTGGGACTGCCCAAATCTAGAGAAATTTGTTGCCAGACCTTTTAATATTTCTGCGTAAGTTTGATACCAAATCCTTTGGAGCACATCCTGGTCCAAAACACCACTGAAGACTCTAAACAACAACGAAGATCCCAAATTACAGTTAATTGAAAATATTCCAAATCTAAAGCTTTTTCCTTGACCAAGGATGCCCTTAATCACATTCTAAGAGAGAAGACCTAAGAGACGAATGAAATACTAAGGGATGAGAGCAGGAAGGGGAAGAAAAGGAAGGCAGGGCAATAAATAACACACAGCACAGATCCCTTGCAACATCTTTGCTGTAAAAAACACAGGGATCTGCTTGCCTACGTGGTATTCTGCATGCATGGATGCTACAGAAGAGGATGGCAGTGGAAACTGAAGCACAACTAAGTTTTGAATACACTTGGGAGGGAAAAAGGTTTCAGCAATGAGACAGAGAAGGATAATTCCTGCAGTAAATCAATACACAAACCCCCTCCTGAATAATTGGGTGACTTGCAGAGTACAAATATTCAGTCTTATATAGTCTTGGCAAGAAAGGAGGCAAAATACAGATCATTTTGTTAAGGGTGAAATGGAGCTCTAGACACCCAAATTTAATTATCTCTGTAGGTGCTTGCTATTGATACTCCCCCCACATTCCACAGAGGCACAGGGAGTGATCCAGCTGACCCTCCCCACCCTGGGTCAGCCACACTCCCTTTGCTGGGAGGGAGCTATTCCTTGCTCCCAGTAAAGGAAACAAACAAGACTGAGGGTGAAGGGGACTTGGATGCAAAAACAGAACAATAGGACAGAAAATTCCTGACAGCAGATGAGCATATTGAAATTCTAACATTATGCTCATACTTTGTGCATTATTCTCTATTACCACTGTGATTCCTTAACATGTCATTTTCTACAGACAAGACAGAGAGGTTTCCTATCCCTATTTCCTAGTGTCATTCACCTCATTCTAAGCCTCCTACAAAAGCTGCCTTTTTATTTCTATTTTCCCTTTTTTAAGATGTCTGAAGTTACTCAAATACGGGGCTCAATGGCAGGGGAATAAACACACAGTTTACAGTTCCATCTCCTGAATGCCTGATATGACACAAATCATTCCCATTTTTACTGCAGGTCAAGTTTTACTCTTTGCAAGGCCTGAACTTCAGCTCAGTGTTCCAAACTCATTTTCCTACAAGCCCACATTGGCTGTGTCTGCCCACCCCACAGAGCTGGAGGCTGAGAAGCACTGACACAACTGCAAGCAGCTGGGCAGAGAGGTTTAGTTGAAATACAGAAAAGGAAAGTCAGGAGAATCTTGTGTGTTCTACAAGATCCTGATGGAGACTTTGGATTTGTAGCATGCTGCCTTCTCCATAAGGAGCAAAGCAAACTTGGTTTCAACCAAAGGATGCTGCTGTGTTCCATTCCCCAGCCACACCAAGCACAGCTGTCTGCCTTCTCCCAGCACACTGCTGTGTAATTTTGACCACTAAACCTGTCAGCACACTCCTTTCCTGCCCTGCACATAACTCAGAATAAGCCTCAGCCATCAGTTTTTCACTCAGCACTGCCGTAAGGATTTGGGCACGTGCAGTGCTCCTGCTGGAAGCAGAAGGGATGGACAGCTGGGAATTCCCTGCACATTGCATCATATCTTACTGGCCTCTGGGCTAAAATCAGAGAACAAGCACAGAGGTACTACACACGTGGGAAGTTACTACAGAGTTACTACAGACATGAGAAATGGTTGATTGTAACTTGACTACTGCTAAAAACACAGTCCAAACCAGAGAAAGATCTTCCTCCAGGGCTGCAGCATTTTTGGAGAATCATGGAACACTTTAGGTTGGAAAGCACCTTGAAGATCTTCTAATTCGAACCCCATCCATGGGCAGGGACACCTTCCACTATCCCAGAGCGCTCCAAGCCCTGTCCAGCCTGGCCTGGGACACTGCCAGGGATGGGGCATTGATCATTTAAAACTACTAAAGAGACCTTTGCTTGTGTTTATCAAGAATCAGTAAAAAAACCTCCACCTTCAAGCTACAAAATCATCTTAGATAACAAATTCTTGGGCGGACTTTTGCTTCTGGAGAAAGTGTATTAATATATGTAATTATGGCACAACAAAGATTTTAAACTGTTTCCTCAAGATTTACAAGTATTTTTAACAGAAAATGAATGAACAGCAGAGATCCATTAATTACAAGATAGAGTCACTAGATAAAAAGAGAGAGCAAGATAAAGAACAGCAAAAGACAGGAATGTGCCTGGGAAACACCACCGTGACGAACTGCCTGTCAAACAGCCACACATGTAGATTGAATTTAGACTGAAACATGCCAATATGTTGCCAGTACTCCAGGGCTGATTTTTTCTCCTTAAAACATGTATCAGACTGTAACTTAATTTATAGAGACACTTCTCACTTAGGCTACCACTCAAATACTTTAACTCCAAAGCACACAATTAACTTCTTGGTCTCTATTCCTTAAATATTCCTAGATAACATTTAACCCCAGGAGCCACAGGGGATGTTATGCTGACTCCAGCTTAGTTTCTTGCCAAGAAAGCAAGCAGGAAAAAAACAGTTGCCCTAGTAAAAATTTATCTACCTTCAGAGAATACAGAAAACCTCAAAGATTTCCATTATTTCCAAGATTAAGGGTTATCTATTTGAAAAGCAATGATTATATTCTGCAGTGAGTTCACCAGTAAAAGCAGAAACATCTGAAGCAGAAAGAGAAAGAAGAGGAGAAGAGTTATCAGACATCATCCTGCTTTATTACCAGAGAGGAGCTCCTCATATGGAATAAATTCATATTAATCACACCACTGCACTGCAAAGTACAACTAGCTACAGATCTCTGAAGATATGCAGGAAACCGGGACTTGCAAAGAATTCCAACACCATAAAAATTAATCCCCCAAATCCTCTTGATCAACTCCTACATGGGAACAAACCACTCTTGAACACAACAGTGACACAGGTGGGTCTGCAGCTGCCAAGAGCTTCAGCCCAGCAGCACAGCTGGGAGGAAAACCTGGAGGAATGGCAGATCTCACCTGAAAATCCCAAAGCAGGGGAGAAACACATCCCATTCCTTAGGGAATCTGGCCTCAGGTGATGACAAAGAGATAACTGTATATAGAAAGCGCACATGGACTTGCAGGAATGATGGCTGGCTTCTCTCATTTTGCATAGAAATAAACAGATTAACACAAGACGAAGCTCCTAAAAATAACTCCAGGTGCAGCCCAGCCCAAGCTGAGATAGCTGCACGTTCCACGCTCCCAGCACACCAAGGAAACCTGATGGGTGTGTGGGCAGCTGCTTGTGGCACCCAGGACTGCCCTACAAACACAACTGGTGTACGGGGGCATTGGTGCTGAAAAGTGGGGACTGAGCACACATCCTCTGTGCCACAGCAATTGGCCACCTCACCTGGGTCACCCTGAGTGTTTGGGTGGAACAGGAGAGCAGGGTCCATTGAGAAGCAAGAAAGGAAGGTAGTGAACAAAAATAAATCAGGGATAAACAAGGAGGAACCAGATTTTGGGGGTGTAAAGCACTAAGTTATTTACATGATGCAAACACAAAATGTTGTGAAGCTCATTTGGACCATGGGTAGGTGAAGAGGAAAAAACTTTGGCTCTAAAATTCACATTTTTAAGGAGTAAGCTACTGGGTGGCTTCCCTGCCTTTTTCTTATGCCCCTAATGTTCCAGGGGAAAAAAAACCAACCACCCAAAATATCTGAATAAGATTTAATTTGAAAATGGGGATTTGACTTCTTTTTTTAATGTATTACACAAGAGCTAATGTTTCTATTTTCTATTTCCTATTTTGAAACAGATATAAAGAATCTCCTAGTTTATGTGGTTTGGTACTTATGCTGTCTAGAAACAGAAGTTCTGGGAATTCAGGATATTCACCCCTATTTTTTTGGTGCTTCACAGAAACTGCAGCATCAGGATACTAAAAATAACATAATTTGTCACTGAAACTGTAATCAAAAATACGCTAAAGGCCTAAACAGCAGCATTAACTGAATTAGCTTAGTCTTCAATTTAGGGTTAATGTGATGCATATGTGAATAAATACGCATCTAGAGAGAACAACTATTAAAAAGTCATTTAAGGAACGGTACTTTATCCCTCTCACCTCTCTCCGTCGTGATGCCCAGCAACTTTGTTTAATCTTCCAAACCACAGCTGCCACCAGGAGCAATGACAGGAAACAACTGGAAAGGAAAGGAAAAAAAATAGAAAATAATATTTTATTGTTCTTGCTCATAACACACTGGCAGCTGAAAAACTCTAGGAAATGCAAAGTTAAATGAATAGTTCATATATTAGAGATACACTGAAGAAACATAATCCAGCACAGTTCAGTGCTTCTGATACCCAGTGAGGAATGACACACTTATTTTCATTATTTATATTGTTGTTTCAAAGTTCCTTATCTGACTTCCTTAAATGACAGTAAGGCTGAAAGATTTAATCAGATTTAAAAAGCTACTATTGCCTATCTCTGGTGATATTTAAGTGAGAGGATAATCCCCAAGAAGAAAAGCCTTGAGAGAAGTAGAGAAAATTGATTATTATTTCCTTTCCAAATTACAACAATAAGATACAGTGTAGAGCAGGCAGGCTGTTGCAGAGCTACAGGCATTTCTTGATTTTCCCAAATCTGTATTGGTTTTCTTCATCAAAAGAGGAGGGCAAAAGGATGAATGAATATATCAATTTCTGGGGAAAATGCAGGGAAGCAGATCTAATAAAAAAGAGTAGTAGGAATAATAATAATCATTATTATAATAATTACAATAATAACCAACTGTATTGAGAGATATGATCTTATCACACTGAGTACCTAATGAGCAACTTCAAGGCACACAAGCTAAGATTAAAATCTGAGCCCCAGTGGAAGCCTCCTTCCTCAAGGACTGCACTGATGGGTTACAGAAAACATCTCCAAAGCCTCTCCACCTTCCAGTGTGTATTGAAAGACAGGTTACAGGAAAGATTCCATAGAAGGAAGATTAACAAGAGCAGGTGACTTATGTGCTCAGCTGCAGCACTCACAGTAACCACGGGCTCCGGATGCTCCCACAGGGCTTTCTCTCCAAGAGAGAACCTGCCCAGGGCTGTAGGGATGCACCCAGGACTGCACCTGCCAGGAGGGGACAGGGCTCTGCTCCAGGGAACAGGGACAGGAGGAGAGGGAGCGGCCTCAGGAGAGCCTCAGCGTGGACAGGGGGGAAATTCCTTCATGGGAAAGGGGGTCAGGCCTTGGAACAGCCCAGGGCAGGGCTGGAGGCCCCATCCCTGGGGGAATTTCACAGCCCTGTGGATGTGGCCCTTGGGGACATAGGGCAGTGGGGACAGTGCTTGAACTTGCTGATCTCAGAGGGCTTTTCCAACCTCAATGATTCTGTGATACTACGACTTGGAAATGCCTATAATTAAACACCAGGAACCATTCCCCAAGAAATGCAAAAGGTGAGGAGACAGTTCTTGTTGCCATATCACCATCTACAGACTACATGATATGAAACCTCCATGGATGGGGCACAGACACCCAAAGGCAGCCAGTCAGTGATGGGATTGCATTTTTCAGGCTTAGATGTGCACAGAAATATGCTTCACTATCATATAGCATATAATATTTTAAAATGTGCACTTGTTTGACTTGCATGCTCTTGGCACAGGTGCCCAGAGCAGCTGTGGCTGCCCCTGGATCCCGGGCAGTGCCCAGGGCAGGCCGGGCACTGGGGCTGGAGCACCTGGGACCGCGGGAGGTGTCCCTGCCCACGGGACTGGATGGGCTTTAAGGTCCCTTCCAACACAAACCATTCCATGATTTTATGATTTCAGATGCAGTTTATGTGCAACGTGAGCTGCTGCCAGGGCTCATCAGTGTTTACCTCCTCAGTACACCTTTATTTGGAGAAACAAGATGGAAATCCAAAGGGCAGAGGAAAATGCCAGCAGTGCCAAAAATGGCATTCATCTCAAGCACCTCTGTTAAATTACCCATTTCAGAGGAGTTTCTCAGGAGGAGTTTCTCAGGAGGTCAGGCATACAGATGAACTTGCACTGTGCCACCCTCAGCCACAAAGTCAGTGAGGTCTCCACCTTTACACAACAACACGCTCCAGTCTCGTGTATTCATCAGACAGCTCCAGAAATACACACAGCAAATGGAAGACACACATCAAAACATGCTGAACTGCTGTAAGGATGGCCCTTTTTTAGGAAAAAAGTCACCTCAGCAATGAAAACTGTTGGACCTCTTATTTTGGGTCAATTTCATAGAATCACAGAACCTATGTTGGAAAAGACCTCTAAGATCATCAAGTCCAACCATTATTAACTCAGCACTGCCAAGGCCACCACTAAACCATGTCCACACATGGCACTGTAAATATGTCTCCCTACATATTAGTTACTCCTTTGGAGAAGAAAGAGTGGAGAACTAAGAGGATGACCTTTACTACTAAATCCCCTTTCCAAAATGCAACACTGCACAAGTCTGCATGTTCCAGAGCCCTTCACTGGTTTCTCTTTCCTGCCCATTTCTGGCACCACAACCACGACTTTCTTCAGAAAATACAGAGAGGAATTAACAATTAAAGACTAATAAAAATTCTCCTAAAACACTCACCACAGTACCATTGTATTTCAAAGGAACAGCACCATACATCTTTGTATTGTCACAAGGAGGCAGCAAATACCCACAAAAGCTATAAAATCACTAAGGAAATATATTTTCCCCCTTGAACTAACATATCCCTTGGAAGCACTCGGGGAGAAATAAAAGGCAGAGCCTACTGCAGTCCATCACCTGCTGGAAGAGCCCCAGGGGTTGAGCAAAGCCAAGATCTATTGTTGCATTTACTCAGCCTAAACCACCCTGAAATAACTTAAAAGGCCTGATGTGAGCATCAGTAGCTCTGAAGAACGTTTTTGTCCAACTTTCTCTGGAAAGCAACTTTGTAGGTATGGAAGCAGCAGAAAGAAACAGCTGCATGCAGAGAGAGAGGTGCTGGGGAATGATTTGGAGTGAGAGCTGAGGCTGGCACAGTCCTGGGTAGAGCTGTGCTCTGCCCTGCTCTCTCAGCAGCTTCACACAGATCTCTGCCATAAATATCCACCTGCTTACAAATGAATTTCAAAATAAATATTTAGTGCAGGATTTGCTTTGCCCTCTCCTTCTCTTTTTTTCTCCAAAAATAACAGCCTACCAAGAGCATCCTTCACCCCAGAAATCCCTCTTCACCCAAGTCTTCTCTCTGCAGCTTCCCCCATCTCAAATGGCTCCAGGCAGAGCTCAGAGCCCCTGGCAGGGCCTGGAGGGGCTCCAGGAGAGCTGGAGATGGACTGAGGACAAGGTCTGCAGGGACAGGAGCCAGGGAATGGCTCCCACTGCCAGAGGGCAGGGATGGATGGGAGATTGGGAATTGGGAATTGCTCCCTGGCAGGGTGGGCAGGCCCTGGCACAGGGTGCCCAGAGCAGCTGTGGCTGCCCCTGGATCCCTGGCAGTGCC
>JAWMRF010000207.1:72581575-72600575 GCA_035221435.1 Sphenopsis melanotis
GGACTTTCTGAGTTTGTTACCTCTGCAGAACAGTGAGAGGTGTTATTGTTCAATATTGCTCATTTTTTGTGTGCTGGTGAATGCTTTGCCTCTTAAATAAACAGCTTTCTCCACCTTTCTCCAAGGAAATCTTTTCCCGAACCTGCTGAGGGAGGGGCTGCTTGAATCTCCTTTCTAGAGGGACCCCAATTCAGAGGTTTTCTCCCAAATTTGCCCTAAACTAGGACACCCCTCTCTTAGCTCTGGATATACTTTCCCTTGTGGTTTAGCCAGGCTGAATCCACTGTCACATTTCGGTGGGTGGCTTCTTCTATTTTACTTTTACAATATGCTTTTCTCTCCTTCATTAACTCTGCTCACTATTCTCACTCTTTAAAAAAGCTTTTGTATAAAGAAAAGTATCTCGCTCTTTCAGCTTCTCAGCAATGGCCCACAGCATTCATTTTTTAAATATATTTGAATTTGGGGGTCTATATTTACATTCTCTGGTGGGTTATGGTATTTTCAAGAGTTATTCATCATAGAAATACAGCAACTCCAAGCAACCAGGACTGGCCTCACCCAGAAGAAATTAATGCCTGATTCAGACTTAGCTTCCATAGAAAATTAATTCTGCAACTTTTTATATATATTCCAGCCCTGCATTCAAAAAGAGAGAAAAAAATCAGGTTCCTTAAAATTAAGGCAATCAATATATATGTCACTGTCAGATCTCAATAAAACACAACCCAAGAAATGCTCCTGGTATTATTAAATCTGAATTGCAGACTGTCTCTCTCTGGTATCCTATAACTTTTCTTATTTATGCAGCTGAAGTTTTGCAACAGGCATTCAGAAAGACTTCCAGTGCTGTAGAAAGGTATTATAATAAACGTCACAAAAGTTATGCGAGTCACTACAGCTCATCCCAAGAAATCCCAAGGTGCAGATGTAAAACCCCAAGACTCTATTCATTGCCCCTGGCAGGGCCTGAAGGGGCTCCAGGAGAGCTGGAGAGGGACTGGGGACAAGGGGGACAAGGCCTGCAGGGACAGGAGCCAGGGAATGGTTTCCACTGCCAGAGGGCAGGGATGGATGGGATCTTGGGAATTAGGAATTGTTCCCTGGCAGGGTGGGCAGGCCCTGGCACGGGGTGCCCAGAGCAGCTGTGGCTGCCCCTGGATCCCTGGCAGTGCCCGAGGACAGAATGGATGGGGCTTGGAGCACCTGGGACAGTGGGAGGGGTCCCTGCCATGGCAGGGGTGGAATGGGATGATCCCTCATCTCCCTTCCAACCCAAACCATTCCATGAATCTCTGATAAAAACCCACATCCCCACCCCCAACACAGGACCTGGGAAAAATCTGGCATGAACAATTTTCAGGATTGTTCATGCTACAACCTCCTGCAAAATGGACTGAAGTGGCACCACCTCCGGCCAAGGGTTAACTGCCTGTGAGAGAAATCCTCCTTTCAAGGGATTTAAGCAGGTGCTAACAAAAATATTACTTAATCGAAAACGGAACAACTTCTAAAAGGAGAAAAATGTCATCAGTTGATGCCAAAAATAAGGTGGCAGGAGCAGATAAAACACCAGCAGCTGCTTCATGTTTTAAAGGACCATTTAACTGTTCTGTTTTAAATCTTTCCATCTCACAGTAGAAGATGTCAGTTTGCCTGTTCTGAAAAATCAGCATGTAATTGCATGCCTCGAAAAGTAATTACATTCAACAGCAAATTTCATCAGATTAACAAATTGATTTACGTTTCATTGCTGGGTTTCAAGAAAACCTCTCACATGGTGAGAGAGATGCAGGGAGAGAGGCTCAAAAGCACTTGCAGTTACAGCTAAGGAAAGGCAAGGGACATCATTAGCAAACAACTTTGGCATTACAATGCTTCCAGAAGTAACAGAAAAAAAGAACATTTTTGGAATAAAGGGTCCCAGAGAGTTGAGGATGATTTTATCTCTTCACTTACATCTCTTTCTTGTTAAATATGCACGAGGCACATGTGGACCTGGCAGGAAAGCTGTCCAGATCAGCAACCTCACTGATTTGATTTCAAGTCTACATAATTATTTTATCAAAGCAATCCCTACCTATCTGAACGCGTTTTATTTTCTTTGGCCAACAACAAAGATACTCCTCCTTTGCCCTCACTGAGAGCTCTCATTCAATGAACCTGTTGCTTTTGGTTTGAGAATGACCCTAATTTAGAGAAAGACTGGAAACCTGCACGGGCCATGTCCAGTCCTCACGGGTTATTTATCCTGTATCAAATACCCAATGCTCCTTCCAGAGAGGAATCAAGGCATTAGAGACAGTTCAGGCCCTGCTTTTTAGCTGTGGATGGTTTCTTCACTCTCTTTTTCCATGGATTATCAAAGCCTTTTAGTCAGGTTGTAAACCTCGAAGAGGGAAAGGCAGAGAGCATCACTGCTGGCAATGATCATGCCACCTAAAGAGGGTGCAAGCCTAAAATAAAAGGAATGTGTGAGATCTGCTGTTCCCCCAGCTCTGTTTTGGGCCCGTCCTCACCTGCAGGAGCTAAGGATACCCCAAAGCTTTCCTTGGCTGTAGCAAAGTGTCATCCATCATTTAGCTCTGGAGGAAAACAAATGCTTCCTGAACTACACTAAACATGAATGGCAAATAAAATTAAAGCTTAATTGAAAGTGATATTAAGATTCTTGCTAATGCAGACCACCTGTTTTAGGGGTAATGTTGCAAACGAAACTAGCAAGTTGATGGGGAAGAGCATTAGAAGAAGAATTGCAAATCAAAACTGCTTTAATGAAGGAGCCTTTGAACAGTAAGAATTTCAGAAGGTTTCAGTTTTTACATACTGGAGGACACAACAGCAATGAAACATTGAAATGAACAATGATAAAGATCAGAGCGAGGGCTTTGAGGATTGTGGAGTCTTCTTAAAAATATAATTCCTGGCAGTTTGCAAAACATGGGCTAATATTTCACACTTGGATAGCCACATTCAGCATAAGAAAAAACAAGAGCCATTCCTCAGCAGAATCTCAGCCTAGTGTAAAATTCATCTGACTCTGAAACGCAGCTGACACCAGGTGGCTCCACCTGAACTTTGCCTACAAACAAGACAGGAAATACCTCCGGGCTAGGGAAAAGACCCATTTCCAACTTCACTGCCAGCTCTGCTGAGCAAGGAGATGTGAAGGGAGTTTGCTTTCCTACATCCCTACAGACATTTTCAGCATATCACTGGAAACCAGTGGGAACTGTTCCCAGGTCAAAGGAGGCAATTAGTCACTATCACACAATCCTTTGGGAAACCCTTGGGTTGCAGAAGGAGGCAGAGAAATCTTTTGATGCCTGTGAAAGAACAGAACTTCAGCTATTCCCTCAAAACAGCTCAGGACAGAAGAAAAGGTCTTAAAAAAATCAGTAGTCCCAGGTCTAATATACAAGGCACCTGAATCCAAGAAAGTGGCAGCTCCCAAAGGTTTAACAGGAGCACAGTTGTCCTCCCACATCTATCAGAAATCTCACTTCATGCAGCACTGCAGCTCTTCACTGGAGCACTAAAATGAGCATTTTCTTTCCAAGGTTGGATGCAGTCATCCTGGCAATGGGAATTTAAGAAAAGCAACAGAAGGCAGAGAGGGAGGGCCCCGAAGGAAGGGGTTCATTAAAGAGCACCTCAGCTAATGACTGACATTCCTGGGGATTGCACCTGCAATGGATCTGTACAGAGCAGATGGAGCTGTGACACCTGGATTTCTCCTGTGGAGCCAGGTTGGGAGAGCTGAGAATGTTCAGCCTGGAAAGAGAAGGCTCTGGGATGACCTTATAGCCCCTCCCAGGGCCTAAAGGGGCTCCACGAGAGCTGGAGAGGGACTGGGGACAAGGGCCTGGAGTTCCAGGACAAGAGGGAATGGCTTCCGACTGCCAGAGGGAAGGGTTAGATGGGATTTGAAATTCTTCCCTGTGAGGCCACGGCACAGGTTGCCCTGAGAAGCTGTGATTGCCCCATCCCTGGAATTGTTCCAGGCAAGGCAGGATGGGGTTTGCTGCACCCTGGGATAGAGGAAGGTGTCCCTGCGCATGACAGGGGTTTCAATGAGATGGTCTTTAAGGTCCCTTCCAATCCAAACCCATCTGTGATTCCAGGATTCTGTGTGCCAGTCCAAACACAGTCACCTGGATCACTACCAAAAGAAAGCACCACAGACCAAATTCTGGTTTAATTACAGCACATTTGAGCCTGTCCCCAGTTTCCAGGTCTGCCATGAGTGACAGTTTCTGCACCTGCCCTCCTGACACCTCCTGCGCCAGCTGCCATCCACTGAAGGGCCATGAATTGTTTCACCTTGCAGCTCAGCACTCACCCTTTCATCAGAGGAACCACAGAGCAATGCAGCATTTGGAGTGGGCTCACCAGGAGTGGGCTTACCTCCTGTCAGGGTAAACAGCATCTTTGGAGACAGAATAACTATGACAACACATATGTGACTGAGCTAAACAATCCACAGATTGTCTTTCAGGTCCCTTCAAACCTGTTTGTTCCATGAACTATCTGAGTAAAAAGGGATAAAGATATAAAGGAGACTATATAGATAGACCATCCTGAAATAAATCAAGTAGAGGAAACCAGAAGAAAGTTTAAGAAACTAAAATTGAAGACAGCAGAGGCAATTTTAGCTATTTTTCCATTACAGCCTTTATGAAATCTGAGTGGAAGGCAACAATTTCAGTGAGTTGAATGTTTCCCACTGGTTCTCAAATGCACTTCAAACAGTGGGGGCTATGCAATGCTGCTGCAGGCTCCACCACGCTGCACATGCAGCAATGCTGCACAGTCACAGTGGCATTTTTTGAAGCCCAACACGACAATGAATTGCCAAGAAAATTATATATAGTGAATACCTAATGAGATTTTTCAAATGGCACATTTTGTATGCAAGGGCTGCAAAATTCCTTCGCCTCTTTTTGTTTCTTGAAGCATTTGGTTCATAATTAACTTTTAAGCGTGTTCAAATCAAAATCCTTCAACCAACACGAAGGAAAGATGGGAGGCAATTGCCAGTTAATGATACAATTACAAACTGGTTTTGCCTTAATCAGTTCCTAAATGTCTTACACATTCTCAGAACGTAAAGATCAATGCAAGATGCTTGGAAACTGAGAGGAAAAAATCAAATATTAAATGGGACAGAATGTTAGTGAATATAAACAATAGTTTGGGTATGAAACAAGACTAAACCACCAATTTCTATTTAGTGAGCGGTAGCAAACACCATCAGCAGTAAATTGTGGTGAAACAGAAATCTTACAGCCAGGGGAGAGTTTCCTGTATTAGCAGATGGAATTTTCACCCTCTTGTACACTCTGGAGAGGAATTCACTCACTGGACTTGGCCCCAGGTAAATGCATACAAGTTTAAACAGTGTTAAAACCTGCTGACATTTACACAGGTATCTAAGAGAGTTTCAAACTCTCACCATTTAACTACTTGTCAGCTCCAGAAGTGCAGTTTCACCTCAGAGTGAGGTGACTTTGCATGGATTGAAACCCATGAAGAGAACTCCTCTGGAAGTTTCTGCACTGAATTCCTTTGCTTCTTACTGTGCTATTGTACAGCAGATTATTTACAGTCAAAGTCTCTCTTCTACTCTGAGCTACGTTTGGGAAGAATAACAAAGCAAACTCAATGAAGATTAAGCAAAGAGGAAGAATAGTGGGGAAAAGATTACTATTACATTTGCATAAGTGTAAAAAAATCTCAATCTTTCAACGCCCACTAATGTCCTTTCCTAAAGGGTGCACTCCCAGTTTGGGGAAAGACAGGGAATGTTTAGAGCCAGGCTGAGGACAGGAAGGTGAACAGTTGGAGTTTGCTAAATGCATCAAAATTCCATGTGTCCAACATTTGCAGCAAAGATGAGCTCACAAAGCAGAGAGAATGGAAATATCCAGACACTGTTGACAAGACCCTACCAGGATTTTCAGGAAAGCTTGGCAAAGTAAGGCTTTAAGTGAACTCCTTCATGCTTGGAACTGCTCAGAAAAGAGAAATTAGGAAGAAGATTGCTGTATTTTGAAGGCTTTCTGCATTTTGCTGCTTTAGTTCTTTTACTGAGTGATCATTTTAAGTCATTAACCAGGCAGGGAAAGACATCCTAAACTAATATACTTTAAAAAAATAAACGAACTGAAGTGGTTTGAAAAAGAGGTGGAGCAAGACAAGGAAAGAAGAGCCAGCACTGAGCATTGGCAAGGACACAGCCATCTCTTACACAAAGGAGCACTTACACTTTCCAAGTGCAGATTTTAACAGGCAAGGAGAGAGAATAAATAAGAGACAGATTTCCATCAAGGACTTCAAGATAAAGTTTGCAATACTTAGAAAAACAAAATAAGGTGGATTGTAGAATTGCTTTGCAGTAAAAACTACATTTATAAAGTTTTCTGTTGCAAGATTTTGTATAGACGTAAACACTCATGTTTAAATACATCTGTTGTATTGAAATTGAAAATAAGCCAGGACAAGTGAGTGTATGCATAATGACAGTTTACTAAGATAATCAAACAAAGAATAAACCCCTAAAATATGATTTGGACATGCTGCACTGCCCAGGAGCAGCCCAAACACACGCATGAGCTGCCAGGTGATGCACATACATGAGGACAGAATAATTTCCAGCAGCTTGGCAGGAGCAGAGTTTTCCTGCCTTCGACATACTCTATTAAAATCAGTGCAATTTCCAAAGGAAATTGAAACATGTTCTGTCGCTGTGTGACAGTTTAATAGTGGAGCTGCAGTGAGGAATACTGGAGGAGACAAGCTAGGAGATAAGAGAACAGTTTGCATCCTGCCCACACTGCAACATGGAGTTTTAATTAACAAGCCAGTCTGCCCTGAAGGACTGATCCCAACAGCACAGGAACTTCTCTGCAGGGAGATCAGGGATGAACCCCTTGGAAAAACAAATGAGAGAAGGAAAGTACAGGAAAGTATAGTAGAAGGAAATTATTCCTGAGAAGAATGTAGCATGGGATGAGTCAAGGACTGATGGCTAGGAAGTCTTAAAATCACAGAATCAGAGAGTGAGGTGGGTTGGAAGGGATCTTAAAGCTCATCTCATTCCATCCCCCTGCCATGGGCAGGGACACCTTCCACTACACCAGGGTGCTCCAACCCCCTCCAACCTGGCCTGAAACACTTCCAGGGATGAAGCAGCCACAGCTTCTCTGGGCATTTGTCCAAAAAAAAATCTTTGTCCCAAAAACCTGTACCATGATTTAGCTTCTATTTTATCATATCGAACACAAACTACAGAGAGCCATGACTTCACAAAAATGAAGAAAACTGGGGTATGGAAAGGACAGGTAGGGACACAGATTGCAACTGAGGGAAGGTCAATCCCTCACAGCAGATTGCACAAGACCTGAGAGGACACGGTGAGTCCTGGTTTTAGCTATGCACTGAAGAGGAAACTAAGAGAAATTCTATGGACCACAGATTGCTGGTCATTGCCAGACTTCTTCACAAAAACTGTGTCTCAATGAATAAGAGCTGATGCTATTTTAGACTTTGTTTTGGCAAGTAATAAAGATATTAAGAAGAGCTGGTGATAAAACATTAACTTGGATTGAGTGCATACAAGCGCATTCACATTAAATTAAGGATAAAGAGAGGTTAAGTGTTGTAAGAGAATCAAAGTTCACTCTTTAACTATGAGAAATGATATCAAACAGTAAAATCAAGTGGATAAGGAGATCAGGAATGGGAAAGCTGCCATCTAAATATTTCTCTCAGGTCAAAGATGCAAAACTATTTGAAAGCTGCATCCTCAGAGCTAACCTCAAAAGGGACATGAGGATCAATTAGAGAGACTTTGTATTACAGAAAGGATTCATTAGCAATGTCTTGAAAGCCAGCAAGAAGCAGAGAGATAAAATAAGAACTGCTAGAAGTCAAGCTGTGCCATTGCTCAGCAAATGAAAACAAAGCAGCAAGAGATGTTTCAACTATACAAGTACAGGAAACCAGGAGGGGAAGGGAAGAGGGGATGCTGTAAGGAGAGGTAAGAGAAAAACCAATCAGCTGTATCTCTAACACACAGTTCTGCAGCAGTAAATAACAAAGAAATAAATCAGGGTAAGGTACAGCTCAGCACTGATTATGGAAATTCAAATATCAATCAAAATAACCCATTAGGTTAAAAAAAAAATTTTTTCTTGACTCCTGCATTTATGAATTTGATGAAAGAGAAGCTCAAATATTTAAATAAATCATTGCATAAGTGCTCACCTTTGTACACAGATGCTATTTCCCTTATGACAAATAGAAGTTACATGAAAACGAAGAGGTTTGGGACTTGCTACTTGAGTATCCAATGACAAAGATTTTACATTGCAGTTCATCAGTTCCTCCATATTTAAAACCCAGGACTTGAAAATAAACTAAGACTTTACCAGTTTATGAAGCAAAAACTCTCCATCTGCAAACTGATTACCAAAATTGTAAGTGATATTAAAAAGAGTCCAAAGTCAACCTGCCAAATCTTCAGTCTGCAATCAACAAAGTTTCCCAAGTAATTAAACCCCAGTATCTTTAGGAAAAGGTGATAAGAGCATTTCACAAGTATTCCTAGTACTTTTTTAAAAATTCAGGAAAAATATCACTATAGCTTAAGGACCTTTTTTCCAGGTGGATCTCATTTTCTTGCTCAATATTATCCTGTGCATTATTTTTGTTGAAAGAGTGAGTTTCCGTGACCAATACGTTTGAAACACCGAGTGCACTGATGTGAAACGTCAGCTTTCACAAGGGTGATGATGGAAGGATTTGGGTTCCCATATTTGACCAAGTTTCTTCAATAAGGCAGAATTCAAACATGCCAAGCTTTAGTTGAGCTCGGTGGCTGCCCCATCCCTGTAACTGTTGGAGGTTGGACAGGGCTGGAGCAAGCTGGGCTGGCCAAAGCTGTCCATGCCCATGGCACCTTTAAAGCCCCTTCCAACCCAAACCATTCCATGATCTCTGCTCCAGACCCCCAAAGATTTTGTCCTTCAAACACCCACATAACTCTGAGCACACAGGGAGCTGATCCCTGACCAGCCCACTGCAAGAGGGTGGCTGAGGCTGCTCTGAATTGTGAGCTGCCTCAGCAGCTGCAGGATCTGTGATTGCAATCACAGAGTGACTCTGTCTGATTTTAGGACCACCAGTCAGAGTGATTCTGTCTGATTTTATCACCCCCAATCACAGAGTGATTCTGTCTGCTTTTATCACCACCAAGCTCCATCCACTGCTCATTCTGCATTACTTCATAACCACGACCAGCCTGGTTCACCAGGCACTGCCTGCCAACCACCTACCCTGAATAAAGGGGAAGAATGAGCTGCTGGTCCTGCACATGCCACCAGCCAGAGGCAGCAGCAGGAGAAAGGAGGTGGCCCTTTAGCTGGGCATTTTGAGTACCAGGCACTAAAGAGCTCCTAAAGCATTTCCTCTGTCTGCTCTTTCCAGGCTTCCTTTTTAGCTTTATCAGTCTTTTTCTACAACATCAAGATCTGCACATTTGAAGTCAGACACCTTGTCAAACACGGCCCTGTTAATAAATGAGTGTCTCTATTTCACAGCACATCTTCAGATCCACTGGGCTGAGGCAACTTCACAAGATTCCTCACACCCTCTTCCTCTTACCCAGGAACATCAGACTCTGTCTGCGCTGGGATTACACCAGCCTGGTTCAGCTTGGACTCCTCCAAGCACAGCAAACTGCCACAGTTTTGAGAGAAATAGAAAAAGCACCTTTAAACAATTTGATGTATATTAGCAGCTCCTACCTGTATTTTTATGGGCCAGGTGAAATTGCTGACGTAAACAAAGAAGGTGATGTTCGGGTTGTTGCGGAAATCAAATTTCTCATTGGAGAAACTGTCCTTGTACTCTTTTATATTAGTTCTGGAAACAACTGGAATTTCCTCCCCAGCCTGTGTGCCAGCTGTTGTAAGAAGTAGCAAGAAAAGATATTTCAAGGTGTACTTAAGAAAACAAACAAAAGGGCAAACCATCCTAAATGCTAATTTTAAAAAATTAACTATTCATTCAAAACCAACTATGTTAAGCTGCACTGCATTATCAAAACCACTGTGTGCCAAGATGTTGCATTGTAAAAAATCAAACTTGCACTTTCAATGTTTACAAAATAACACTATTAAAGCTGAAAACATAGGTTTTTTTAAACATTTTACTTCCCCCCTCAGGCTGACAATTTAAGAACACTATGCAAAAAGTACATAGGTTAAAAACCCCCCAGAGTTTTCCCACTTAAATTTGGCTTTTTCAGAAACTGCTAAATGAAAGAAGCTCCTGAGTTACTCAGATCATCGTCAATTTACCTGCAAAACTTGTGGACCAAGTAATGTTGAGGTTGAAGTTTTTAGATGCATTGATGAACATGTCCAGGTCTCTGTTTTGCTAAAGGAAGAAACAAAAAAGAAACCCCATTTTTAGGATAAGCAGTTTTACTGTACTGTTTCCTAGGAAATCATTGCTAAAAAAAAAAATATCTGGAAATTTGTTACATAAAGAAAATACATCAAGCTAAAAACTACAAAATGTATTTTCTGGAAGAAGTATTCTCCTCCTCAAGGAAAACATAACAAAGGAGTCATGTGTACAGAATATCAAAGGAAGAACTGAGACACAAGATGTGGGGTGAAAACAAGCAAAACATCTCTGCTCTGGAGCCAGGCCAAGGGAGATGGGATTGCTCAGCCTGCAGAAGAGAAGTGCCTGAGGAGTGCCTGAAGGGGCCCCAGGAGAGCTGGAGAGGGACTGGGGACAAGGCCTGCAGGGACAGGAGCCAGGGAATGGCCCCCACTGCCAGAAGCAGGGCTGGATGGGATCTTGGGAATTAGGAATTGTTCCCTGGGAGGGTGGGGAGGAATTCCCAGATTTGCTGTGGCTGCCCCTGGATCCCTGGCAGTGTCCAAGGCCAAGCTGGACACTGGGGCTGGGAGCAGCCTGGGACAGTGGGAGGTGTCCCTGCTATGGCAGGGGGATTTGGAGCAGGATGAGCTTTAAGGTCCCTTCCAACCCAAACTGGTCTGTGATTTAAAAAAAACCTGGAATGGCTCAGAGGTTGTTCCAACAACTGGTAAGAATCAGCTGTGGCTCTTTATGAAATCTTCCTGTGATGATTTGGGACTGCACAGCCAAGCCAAGGTCAAAACGCTCTGGGTGCTTCATGGAGCAGGACACACCTTCCATATCACAGGACTACACCCAAAGACCCACAGAACTGTAACAACTCATTGCCTCCAGGGCCAAGAGAAGACAAAGGACAAAGTTAAAAGGGAAAATAGAAAATGTACCTCTTCTGGTGTTGCTACGAAGTTGATTGCTGTGTAATAGCGATCGTCCTCCTGGGAAAGGCTGAAGGTGAACTGATAGTCAATGAGCAGAGTATCTGTAAGGAATGCAGAGAGACAGTTATCCCATCTCCTGGAATAAAGTAACTTCTGTAAAGGAAGGCATGATGTCACTGAAGGGTTTCTTGGACAACCAGGACATGACACTATCGTGACACTGCT
The DNA here is from genome assembly GCA_035221435.1 of Sphenopsis melanotis. Classification (NCBI taxonomy): domain Eukaryota; kingdom Metazoa; phylum Chordata; class Aves; order Passeriformes; family Thraupidae; genus Sphenopsis; species Sphenopsis melanotis. The sequence continues at coordinate 72,593,137 of JAWMRF010000207.1, forward strand.
ACAAATTACTTCAACCTACATATGATCCCACATAAGGAACAAAAAACTCCAGGAGCTGAGCCTAGAGAGGGAAGAGAGATGGCTTATACTTGCCAGGCAACAGCCTCCAGCCTTGACCTAAATCCATATTCCTACCTATACACTGTAAAAAACATGCCAAAAGATTTACTTTTCCAGCCTGCAATACCTCTGTGATCAAAGGGAATAGCAGAAAAGTTCAGTAGCTGTGTAATTCCCACTGAGTAATTCCCACTTGGAAGGGGACAATGGTCCCCCCCATTCCAGGTTTCTGTACATCAGCAGATTTTCCTGGAGAGGTTCTACAGAGCAGCTGGTTGGTGATGAACCCAGCTGCCATCCTGCTCTGGGTCACATCCCACCCAGGCATGCCAGGAGCAGCCTCTGGTCTGTCTGTCTGTCCTTCCCTGCTCCCGTCTGCCCGGGCTGGTGTAAGCCACAGCCACCTGTGGGAATGCACTCACCCAGCTCAGTACCCTTCCACTACTGCACACTGCTGTGACTTGTGCACATTCCTGAAGCCATGCAGAGACATTCCCAGCAATAATAACCAGGAATTGACACACCAGGTGCTGTTTTTCTCTCAATGCCTCCCAGTGACCCCTCATTGGACTGACACAAATCAGACAAGCTGCTGGTGTCCATCAGACACAGCACAAAGAAACAGGGAATGAAACCAAGCAAGACTGGATCTGGGCAGCACAAGCTTCTTCCTGTAAGAGCTGCAAAGCTTTGCCTTTCCCCACTTTTTGCCCATTTAACCATCCCTGCCATTTCAGCAAGGAATGTGGTCATTCTTACACAGAGATGCCATGAGGAGCCAGCAGTGCCCTTGTTTGGCCACACAAGCAGAATTCAAATAAGCCAAAACCAGGCAGTTGATAATTTCTGTGCTGGACAAAACCACTACTGGAGACTTTATGTAATTTAAGATTCCATCTCTCCACGCCTGCCAGGCTGCTGATTGCTAATATTTGCAAATAGAAGCTGGAAAGTTTCCATTAGGTAATCTGAATCTTGGCAAAGGATCTTCTGGAACTGCATGGGAATCCAACTGCTCATTTCAGAGGAAACGTGGCAATTTTGAAATTCATTCTAACCTGGACCAGAATTTAAAATAAACAGTATTTTGCATTTCTAAAAATTCTAAGGACACTCTTTGTTTTTTACCTGTTAGGAATATAGTTTAGAGTGCTCTCCAAAAGACCAGATTTCATCTCAGTCACATGAAAAACATTCAAAACATTGTTCAAAAGATCTAATCATCACATGGACCTTACCAAGAAAAGTATTTTCATTCTCTTTAAACAACGTATTTGAGAAAAGTGAAGGTTTTTACAGCTATTTTTTAGTCCTTTCCTTAATCCCCCATACTTTAAACACATGCTGAGGCAACTGAAACAAGTTTTAAATAAGTTATTTTAAACTTCAAGCACATTTTTTATCTCTGAACAAAATCCCAAGGGTACTCACAGTAACACGTTCCTTTAAGTGGATTTCCTTGATATCTGTTTTCAACTTCACACCTAAAAAGAATATACATTTTTAAATAAATTGATTTTTTTGCAGTTCTATTTATTCCCAGCCACTAAATACCAGAAAACACAACCTGTGCTGAGAGCAGTACACAATTAAAGATGAATGTCTGAGCTAGACTGGGCTGATGAAGAAATTCCATGTTCGCTCCAAGTCCAACTCATATGCAGTAAAAATGCAATATAAAATTCTGGATATTAACGTTTGCATCCACCTGGAAGGTATTTATTAGCTCTCCACAATGCATGGAACTGGATTAGCTTAGTCATTTATGGCTATTCCAGGTTCTATCCTATAAATGTTTACTCATGTGAGCAATGCTTTAAAAATAAACCGGGCAATGAAATTATTTGGAATTAAATTATTTCCCCTAACATTACACTAAAAGCATTTCTGTTATGTTACAGAAAAACCTCCAGCAAATTTGTTGCTCTAAAACTGCCCCATTAAACTGCTTGAATGTCAAAGGCTCATTTCGGATATATTTACACTTGCACTGAACAGCATCAGAGAGCACGGACGGTGAAATGTACCGGGTAAAAAGAAACTATTGGGGGATAAAGCAAAGCAGAGAGAGCCCAGAGGAGGCCCCAGAGCTGCTGCAGGGCTGCAGCCAGGTTGGACATTGGGGCTTGGATCCGTCTGGGATAGTGGGAGGTGTCCCTGCCATGACAGGGGGTCGAATGGGATGAGCCCAGAGTCTCTTCCAACCCAAATCATTCTGTGTTCTATGTATAGTTTGGAGTGTGGGGATTTTTTCACCCATCCCTTCTGCATGATATTCCCAGTTGAAATGTTTTTAAAATTGGAATTCTTCAGGAAATCATCCTGTTCATGATATTCCCCAGGGGACCCACGGCTGGCTGCACCCTCAGTGCAGTCAGTCAACTGTCAGGAGGAAGAAATGAGCAGAGACATCATAAACACAACCATTAAAAAATGGGGGGGAGGAGGGGTGTCTAAGGTGGTACGTGCACAATTTTTTATTGCAAATAAGAAAGGGAAATGAACTCACAGCTGACACTCCTCTCCTTTGATTCCCTTGGTTGTGCAGAAACATTTCCCTGTGTTTGTGTTGCAGACAGACGCGTGGCCATTGCACTTGCAAGCTGTTGAGCAGAGGGGGAGAAGATGCAACGTTGAATGACGAAGAGAAGCAAATTCAATAGCAATTAAGTCCTTTAGTTGTCATACTGAGATACATCAACAATTAACGTGCAGATGAAAACCCATTTGGTGTCCTTTGCTTTCTTTGTGCTACAGAAGGCAGATGAAAATAGAACCGTGCGTCAAAACAGAGCAAGCACAGGCTACCCAGGACTGGTGTTTTGTATGAAATTATCATCAGACTCAGCTTTTTAGCTTCAAAAATTCATTTAACTTCCTCTCCTATTGTTAGACAGCAGGGTTGATAACTAGGAAGGAAAAGACAATATTTGAAATAATTTTGGGCTTGTTAACACATTTCAGTCAAACTCAAAACTCTTGAGAGAAGAATTGGGAAAATAAAACAATGCCCATGGGACTTCAGGGGCTTTTTCCAGAAATAAATAAACAGGCCTTGGGAAAAATAATATTTCATCAGTCCTACTGAGGAAACAATGTCATTAGTAACAGCATCAGCAGAAAACATCTGGTGATAAGATGATGATGATATCCATGCTGGGACTAGTTGGGGGGCATTCCCCAATATATTTTAGAATAACTTTGTGCAGAATGTCATTGAGTTGTGGTTGAAACAATCCTGCACAGCCCTGAACAACTTCAGTTTTGGGGCATGCCCAAAACAGACCACCTCATACACCTGAGTCTGCTCAAGATCCAACCCAAGGTAGCATGGTGAGGACATACAGGAGATTTTCTTCATAAAAATCCTTCTGATTTAAGCTAAATGCTCATATTGACACACTTTGAGACCTTTATTTACAAAGACGTAGAGGAGAATCATTCACAAAAACCCCAAAACCAAACCAACAAGTAAGAACAAAGCCTACACAGCCGGTTGACTTTGACAACTTGTTCACTATCACTGCAAGAACGGATTTAACAAATTCTGGCATGTAGGTGCCATTTAGGAGTAATTCTGCCAATGCAGGTGCATCCATCTGGAGCTGTGCACAGCAGAGTGTACAATATAAGGAAAAAACTACACAAAGAAAAGATCTCTTGTTTATGGTCCTTGAGCTTGGTGGGAACAAGATGCTTTAAAGGCCAGAGCTTCCTTGTTAAGAAGACATATTCCTCCTCATTAAGCAGCCATGCCAATCAATGTACCAGCAGATTCTTAGACATCAAGTCCCCATCCTGAATATCTCTGCCAGCCTTGGACCTTATTTTAGGAATCCTTTTGATATCTTCTTTCTGTTGGCACACAATGGAAGCTGTACTGTATCAGGGACACTTAATTGTGCTTCTCAGATGTGGATGAGTGGTTTCCTAGCAGCAACACAGAGCAAAATAGGAAGAAGCAAAAAGGCCTATTGTTGGAACAAGGAGACTGAACGAAAATTCAACAAATTAACTGTATTCTGTGAAGGAAACACTCTTTTCATTAGTGCCACTTAAAGAAAAATAAGTCTTAGTACTATTGAGAATGTCTCGTACTTCTTTCCTTATGCTTTGCACAGGGGAAACAAAGTGACGTTGGATCAATATTCAATATGAACATACATGAAATTTCTCTTGATTTTTTAACCTCAGGTTGTTTAAAGGCAGATTGCAGCATCTTGGGCAGTAACAATAATTTTTCTTTCCTCTCTGCTCCTTAGCATATCAAGAAGACTGAACACTCAAATATCTCTATTTAAAACAACAGAATCTATTCATTTATCCACTTTCCTATGAGCCTGTAACTGGAGATCATTCACTAAAAACTAGAATATGCACAGAGACATCTTCTCATGACTTTTCAGAAAACTTTAAATTTTGGAAATAAACTATTGATAGAATGCTCTAGACAAGCCTGCTGGGAGTTTACAAAGGACCATTTCCCACTGGAGTCAGAGGACAGAGCAGAAACCCACAAGCACTGGAAATGGCTTTTTGACTGTGAATCATGGTAACAGCCTGATGATGAACCACCTTCCCCCTGCTGGTGTTCCTCCTACCTTCTCCACAAACCAGGGCTCACGGGCTCACTCACAGATGGTCATGGGGGTCCTCACTGCTCTTTCTGTGTTTGTGATGGGCCAGCTTCCCAATGGCAACACCATCAGCCACCTGCCCAGCACTGCTCCTCCATGCCACTGCTCCTCCATGCCAGCTTCAGCTGCCCTGCAGGGCCTCCCGAGCCCTGGCAGAGGGAATCAGGCAGGTCCATGGCACCAGCAACTCATGGGCCACCAGTGAAGGCTGTGTGGATGTGTTCAGAAGCGCTGCCACAGCTGCAATCTGATTCCAGGCATAATAGTGCCTTCCCTTCACTTGCAAATAACTTCCTTATCTCCCACCAGCATATTTTCATGGGAAACTTTAACCAGAAAATTCAGAAAAATCCTGAATGCAGAGAAAGAACCTTGCAGCTATTTTTACATTTGATGTGCTGCATTTCCTGCCCTTCTTGATTAATACTTCTCTACTTGGACACTTCCTAAAAGCAACCTCTGAGGAGTGATTTACCTGCCATTTGGTTATTATCTGCCTAGCTCTGCCAACACCAGGGCGTATGATGTGATGCAAACAATTTTTTTAGGGAAATAACTGCAGTCTGACAAAATATTTTTAACACAAGTAATATAATCTTGCGTTGGGACTTTTTACAGAGATATGCAGGACTGAAAGCATTGAAATAAAAGAGGGCAGGGTTAGACAGGATATAGGGGAGGAATTGTTCCCTGCCAGGGTGGGCAGGCCCTGGCACAGGGTGCCCAGATTTGCTGTGGCTGCCCCTGGATCCCCAGCAGTGCCCAGGGCCAGGTTGGACATTGGAGCAGCCTGGGACAGTGGGAGGTGTCCCTGCCATGGATGGGGTGGAACAGGATGGTCTACTGGAACCCTTCCAACCCAAACCATTCCACGATCTCAGGACTCACACTAGGCAGTGAGTGTGCAAGCACACAGATGTTTGTGTGTGTGTCAGGCTGGAGTGTACAACATTAGTCTGCAGCATGGCTGTGACAGTGGGCTCTAAAAACAGAGCAGCACTAAGTATTGCTCACAAATGCACAAAGAGTGAAATCAGCACATGATTAATGGGAAAGGATGGAAGGACCACAGCTAAGAGAAGGGAGAAAACAGGAGCTAGGTCTGCTACCCATCAGCCAATCCTTATCTGAAGAATTCCCCTCTGGAAAGGTTTTCACCAAGTAAAAATGACTAATAGGCAGAAGTCAGCCTGGCTGCATCAGATAGGGTGATTTGCTCTTGCTTTCCCTTTCCCAATCCACCTCAGTCTTTCTACCCAGGTTCCTGCTTCCCTCATTCTTTCCCCTTCCCAGTAAACAGTGTTAAATCACAGCAAATTAAAAACCTGGGTCCAAAGCACTTGAGAGTAAAGCACTTCTGACATGAGCTACTGGTTCCATCAGATAAGGAACGAACACTGTTCCACAATCTCTCTACACATTTTCTAATTGCTTTTTCAGGCATCTGGATGATTTCAGTCTGTCATTCATTATCTCAACAACAAACTATTTTGGAACAATCCTCATGCACAAGAGTCCAAAGGAACTTACTCTCCATTTCCACTTACATGGAAAAGCAACACCTACCAACAGGCACGTTGTGATCCAGTGATTAAAACTGAAAGCTCAGGGTAGAATTCTGTATTTTCTCAGTCAACTCAGCCTCAATTTATTCATTACTTTCAAGTAAACTTTACAGCATTTCAAAGTATCTTCACCTGAAATGAGTTTATGAGTATCAGCAGTATTTTATCTGGCAGATAAGGTTGTGAAATCAAGTGTCAGGGATGCACCTTCTCCTCTGAGCCCCTGTCGCTGTGCTGTGTGTTGGAATTTCACATCCTTTTGCTCTAAGGAAGGCAGCTGTATCCCTGTGAGTTTTTAACCCCCTTCTTCAAATCTGTCCATTGGGAAGTTCTTCACAGCCTCAAGCATCACCACCTTCCTCTTCTTCAGGAAACAGGACTCCTTGCTGCAGCTACTGACCCTCATGTTCATCCAAAAGGTCAGCGCTACTCCCAATAAACATCCTAAATTAATATCCAACTATTTTCTACTGGATTGTCGCCACATTTGGAAGAAGCAATAAAAAGTCTTCAATGCCCACTCATTAATCACCTCCAGTTCATTCTTCTAGGCTGGCCACAAACCGCCCACACTCATTTCACAGAAGTACCGACACTGCTCTGAGCAATGTTATTTTTATTCTACCTTTTCCATCACTATATCTAATTGTCTCATTCCACCTCACTATACTCCACTAACATAATCCACTGGGCCAGTGCTGTTTAACATCTCTCCTGGTGACAGGGGCACTGGGACTGAGGAACGCACAGCAAGTGTGCTGGTGACAACAAACTGGTATGGCCAGCATGCAGGAGGGGAGGGGGCATCCAGACAGACCTAGATGGCCCCCAGCAGTACCTGGATAGCACAGTGGGGGCCTGAACAGACCAGAGACATGGGACTGTGTGAACCCCATGAAGTTACACAAGGCCAAGTTCAAGGTCCTGCATGGGGCTGGAGCAAGGCAGAGCACAAACACAGGATGGCTGGGGAATGGCTGGAGAGCAGCCCTGGGGAGAAAGACCCGGGGGTGCTGCTGGGTGAGAGCTGGACATGACCCAGCTCAGAGCCCCCCGTGCCTGGGCTGATCCCAGCGTGGGCAGCAGGGGAGGGGGGACTCTGTCCCTGTGCCCCTCCCTCAGGTGAGAGCCCACCTGCAGAGCTGCCCCAGCCCTGGGGCCAACAGCAGGAGGACGT
>JAWMRF010000207.1:72600675-72612682 GCA_035221435.1 Sphenopsis melanotis
GCTGGGGACAAGGTGCCCATGGGGCACAGCTGGCACTCCATGGGCTGGCAGGGCTTTGCCAGCACCAGGGATTTGGGGATTGTGAGGGATCCCAGTAATCCCAGTGTTCCCACCTCTCCTCGTGCCCTGTGAGCCAACAGGGAGCTGGTTTGCCCTGGGTTATGACATCTCCTTTCCAGCCCTGCCTGACCTTTGCCAGGAGGTTCTTGGAGGCAGGAGCTCCCTCTTGGCTGCCAGGCCATGCTGTGGTTTTAGCAGTGTCATCCTGAAGTTAATCAAACTCCGAAAGAGCTGAAGGGAAAGCAAAGGGAGAGCCCAGAGCCTGAGAGGTCCTGCAGGAAGAGGAGAATGAGAACCTGGTGCGTTCAGAGGGAGAACCCAGGAGCCCCAGGTCCACATCTCCTGCCCCAGGGGCTGGCACGCCCAAGGGGCACCAGGGCTGGCATCTTCCCCAGAGGGGAGCTGCAGCAGAACGTGCCCGGGGCCGTGCTGGGGCTCTGTGGGGAGATAATGGTCCCTCGAGCAGGGCTGGAAATCAGGGACGGCGAGGGCGGCGGGCCAGGCAGGCCGGGGCTGGTCTGGGCACCTTGCCCTGGGCCCCACCCTGTGCTGGGTGATGCTGGGCCCCCTCCCCGTGCCAGGGCCCCCGGGGCGCAGCCAATGACGGGGTGCAGGGGGCAGAGGAGGGGCCCCGCGCAGGGATAAAAGCGGGGCCGGGCAGCGGCTCCGCAGCGTGCGATCCTCCGGGAGCCAGAGCCAGAGTTCCTCCGTGCGACACGCAGCCCTCCTGCCGACACCATGGTGCAGTGGACAGCTGAGGAGAAGCAGCTCATCACCGGCCTCTGGGGCAAGGTCAACGTCGCCGAGTGCGGTGGCGAGGCCCTGGCCAGGTAGGTGCAGCTCCAGACCTGCCCCTGCCCCTGCAGAGGGAAACTCCACCATGGGAGTGCTGATGTGACTCTGTCTGTCTGTCTGTCTGTCTCTCCCCAGGCTGCTGATCGTCTACCCCTGGACCCAGAGGTTCTTTGCCTCCTTCGGGAACCTGTCCGGTGCCACCGCCATCCTTGGCAACCCCAAGGTGCAGGCCCATGGCAAGAAGGTGCTGACCTCCTTCGGGGAGGCCGTCAAGAACCTGGATGGCATCAAGAACACCTTCTCCTCGCTCTCCGAGCTGCACTGCGACAAGCTGCACGTGGACCCCGAGAACTTCAGGGTGAGTGCTGCCCTGAGTGCCCTCCCCAGAGCAGGGTGTGCCCAGAGCTTGATCCCCACCGGGAGAGGGGCTTGCCCAGCCAGGGCAGAGCGGGAGGAACAGGGGCTGGGGCTGGCATGGGGGTGAGGTGCAGAGGGACAGGGAGGGAAGGGACCCAGTGCAGCCTGGGGGGAGGCACTGCACGGGCTAAGAGGTGACAGGGGCTGTGGGCAGGGGGCAGGGGAGGATGTGGTTCCAGTGAGGGAATGAGGGGGAGAACAAAGTGAGAGCAGCTGTTGAGCAGGAGGAGGTTTGAGCTAAAGGGGAAGAGAAGGAGCAAGAGCAAAGTTTGGCACAGAGGAGAACAGAGAGATGAGCGAGGAGCAGGAGATGGCAGCTGGATGCCAGGAGTCAAAGAGGATCTACAGAGAGAAAACTTTGGCTGGGAGTGTCTCAGTGGGGAATTAACCCCGCCATTTGTCCCTGGGCTGGGGCTGGGGCTGGCAGAAATGCCCCTGTGTCAGTGTGAGCTCCTTGTTTGTGCTCTGTGGGGCCAAGTGCTGTCTCCTGATGCACTGGGAGCTCGGCCGGGTCTTCTGCTTGAGAGAAACTCCAAAAAAAACCAGAAGGGACAAAGAAAAATTTACTCCAAAATACTCTGGAGAATTTTTGGCTACGGTAGCAGGATTTAGAGCAAGAGCAGAGACCAAGTTTAAGGTGCAGGTTAGAAAGGACTAACTGGGGGAGGTTTTTAAGGCTGCAGATTTCCTGCAGGGTTTCCCTGTGCGCAGTGTGAGTGCTTGTGTGGGGCTGTGCTAAGCTGAGGCTGCTCTCGTCCCCACAGCTCCTGGGTGACATCCTGGTCGTCGTCCTGGCCGCCCACTTCGGCAAGGACTTCACTCCCGAGTGCCAGGCTGCCTGGCAGAAGCTGGTGCGCGTGGTTGCCCACGCCCTGGCCCGCAAGTACCACTGAGGAGCCGCGGCAGCGCGGCAGCGCCCGCTGCCCAACCGCTTCTAACAACCAAATAAAGCTCATCCTGTGAACTCTGCCTGCTCCGTGTGTCCCTCAGGGCAGCCAGGGCTTGGGGGCACGGCTGGCTGTGCAGAAAATACCCCTGCCTTCGTTCTGGGTGGGTCTGGTGGTTGCTGTGGGATTGGCCTCTGGAAATTGTGCTTGCAGGATGTGGGGTTGGTAGAGTCCTGCCACCCCCGGGGTCACACCGAGGGCTGTGCTCAGAATTTTACTGTAAAACCTGCATGTCTCTCCTAGACCAGGGAAACTGAGAGGAGGATTCATGTTTTTCGGGGGGGAAGATATGGGGTTGATAGAGTCCTGCCACCCCCGGTGCCACACCGAGGGCTTTGCGTGGAGAACTGCTCAGAATTTTACTGTAAAACCTGCATGTCTCCTCGACCAGGGAAACTGAGAGGATTCATGTTTTTCAGGGGGGAAGATAAACAAATGGAAGACTTTAATCTAGCCTGGCTCATCCCTGGCATAAAACCTACCCAAAATCAGCTGAGTCACACAGGCCCAGCAGCCAGCTGGGTGGGGGCAGGTTTTAGATAAACATTTTGCTATCAAGGCCTGAGCAGACTTTGTTTATTCACATCCCTCCCACCCTGCGCCGCCCACTCTGCAATTGGGGGGGCCCCATTCTGCCAAGAGCAGGGACTTAATTTCCTGGATGGGAGTTTTGGGCAGGTTTGGGTGTCTGCAGAGCAGGGCTCTTTGGGTAGGGTTTGTTCTTGGCATGGGAAGCACATCTGAACACGGCATGACGAGGCAAAAGCGATGCTTGGCCGAAAGGATGTGCCACATCTAAGGGGAAATATTGGGCAAAGCTATTCAAACCAGGGTTTCTGGCAGCCAGGTTGCACTGTGCTCTCTCTCTGCCTCACCCACATCTCTGGGCACTCACTCTCTGCCCCTGACCCACAGGAACGTGTTAGAAGCCTCCCATGACCCATAAATGCCCTTTCTCAGTCACGACACCCTAAGAAAGAGGCATTTTGTTCCTGCTGGCAAGGTACTCACTGAGAGGGAGAGAAGATGATTCACAGCAAGTTCCAAAGGGATTTTTTTTCCTGCAGGGAGCCTGGGCAGGCACAGAGTCACCAAACCCCCAAATATTTCATGACTGTTCATAGGCTTCATGACAGATATGAGTGGTTTCCCATGAAGGTGATTGTTCATGGGCTTCAGGCAGAAAGGAGGGAACTGTTGGATGAACAGGTCTCCTCCTGCCAGCAGCGTGTCTGGGGGTGGGAAGGACAACAGAGCTGCAGAGGGACTGGGGACAAGGCCTGCAGGGACAGGAGCCAGGGAATGGCTCCCACTGCCAGAGGGCAGGGCTGGATGGGGTATGGGGAATTGGGAATTGTTCCCTGGCAGGGTGGGCAGGCCTTGGCACAGGTGCCCAGAGAAGCTGTGGCTGCCCCTGGATCCCTGGCAGTGTCCATGACCAGGTTGGACACTGGGGCTGGGAGCAGCCTGGGACAGTGGGAGGTGTCTCTGTCTACGGCAGGGAATTGGAATGAGATGAGTTTTATGGTCCCTTCCAACCCAAACCATTTGATGATTCTATGATTAAATCTCTTACGAGCAAGAAGCACCCTCCCTCACTTCTGCACCTCTCACACCTGGTCTCTGGTTTACAGTTGGTCTCCCCATGCCACAGCACTGAAAAATTCACAGCAGTTCAAAACTATGCCACAAGGTTGCAGGTCAAAACTCCAAGTCTTCCATGTATATTTGTCAATATTAAATGCATTGGTCTTTCAAGGAAGACTTCTTCCCAGTTTGTTAGCTGGATCTTGCACAGCTGAAAATGGTTCTTTGTGCCAAAGAGTCCCAAAGCACTTTACAAACTGAAATGCAATTTCAACAGGGATCTCCTAATCCTTAACTGAAATCCAGCCAAGTCTTCAGTGAAACATCGCAAGCCTTTATGAAGCAGACAATTTTAACTATAAACACAGAACACATTAACCAAAAGGAATAGAAGGTGAAACTTAGATAAGCAGAAATTTGTTCAAGACATTTGGATCAACACTGTTTCTTTTAAATACAGAATCATCAAACACTAAAATACAGACATTTTTCACTGTGGTCATTCCAAGTTTAGAAAGGAGGCTATAAAATCATCTTTACGTGCAGTGAAAGGAATTCCACTCAGCAGTTTGAGTGTCTTTGATTTGAAGTAACAAGAACTGAGCCTCGCCCGCAGGAAAGAAAACATGAATTATCAGGATATAATTTGTGTTAGGACAGAGTGGGAGCCGTGGAGGAGCCCGTGCAGGAGCTCGGGGCTGCACTTACGCTGGCAGGTGCCCCCGTTGGTGGGGTCCCCGTAGTAGCCCGAGATGCAGGTCTCACAGTGCCTGCCCGTGGTCAGGTTCTCACACTTCTCACAGACGCTCTCGTTCACACACCGGCTGTGCCCGTTACACTGACACGCTGTGGGAAACAGCAAACAGGACAACTCTGAGTGCTGGGGCTCAAACACAGCTCTCAGAGACCCTCAGGAGCTGTGCTGTGCAGGGGACAAATGAAACCATTTCATGCACCTTCCTGAGAGCTTCTCATCTCTTGCTAGCAATACACGGGCCCAAAGACAGGTGGATATCAAAAAATGGAATTTAGAGCGACACACTGAAAACTGAACTGCAAAACATTACATGCACATTGGACTGGAAGATGCTGGTGGGATGGATTTACAAGGAATGGGGAGGGGAGTGTTGGTTTTGTGTCAAAAACATTAGTTAAAAATCATCCTAAGCATTATTAACACTTAAAATGACCTTCAAAGGAAGATCTGCCTTTCTTTCAAACAGACTTAAAATAAATAAACAAACAGAAGTTAAAATCTCAGCAAAGATCTGTAGGGGAAGGAAAAATTTCTCCCAAGTAATAAATAATAATGTCTTCATGCAGCAAACCTGTGCAGCTCAGCTGCTTCACAGCCCCTTCCATCTCCAAGTGTGTAATTCCTGCTTATATTCCATTCTCTTCCCCTCCCTCCATTAACAGGAGGGAACACAAGACACCACCATAGTCTTAAAAACTCTCAGCTCTTGCACTCAGTGGAAACGTTGGTCAGTGAAACGCTGCTTGTTTACCTGGACACTGGATGAAGGACCAGTTGTAGCTGGTCTCCGCAGGACACATGCTGACATTGAGAACAGGCTCCAGGCTGTGTTTCCCTGGCGTGGCTGGGGTGGGCATCCTGACAGGCCCCCGGTAGGAGCCCTCGATGCACTTGCCCTTGCCAGTGTTGCTGGGATCTGTGCACCATCCGCAGCCCGGCTGCTCCAGGCACTGAGCACATGTGCAGTAGCCTGAGCAGTTTTCAGCTACAAAAAAACAAACCAACATACAAAATTGTGGAATAAATCACTGTCTCAAACACAGGCAACAAAAAATGCAGAATGTATTCTGTAACTATATTTTTATCTCACCAAAATATTTATCTCATCAAATCTAGAAATATTTATTCTGATATTCACAGCAACATGTTCATTCCTATCAGCATATTTATTCCAGAATCTAAGATAACTATTAACAAAGGTTCCAATAGTCGATGAGTTACAAAACAGCACAACACACGCAGAGGTTTTTCAAACCATTACACGCCACCCTCTAACACTAGAGGTTAATGTTCCCTCTACAAAACATCTCTGATTTATTTAAAATAGATCCGATGATCAAATGAGCCATCTGGAGGCAAAGGCTAAAAACCAGCCAGTTAAGTCACTTGGAGCCTCTTCCTACCACATTTCAGTATCACATGCTATTATTTCAAGTATTTATCTGAGGCAAAAAGCATAGAATACAAATAGGAGAATAAAATTCCACCCTTTAGCCCCTCCTTTCTCTAATGGGATTGGATTTTAGGGGTGACAAACTCTTTACATACTAAAACTTTTTCTATTTCTTTCCCTAGACTATCTTGAAAAATATTTTCTGGATTCTTGGTGTTGCAAGATAAGCAGACTTTCTATTTTGATGTTTAAATAGACAGTATTTGCCATCAAAAAGAAAAAAAAGTTTGTTTTCCATTATTTTAGCTTACTCATCTGCCTGATGTTTCCTTCAGCTTTTGACCTCTGGCAATATGGGAAGTTCATACTTTCATGTTCCTTAAATTCATTTTCTTCGTCTCTTATTTTGCAACATTTTGAGCTACTTGTGATGCCCCTGCTCACACCCACCTCCTAAAGAATTCAACATAAATAAATAATTTCTACATCTTCACTTGATTTAAGTTTTTAGGCCCTTTTACCCCAGTTTGAAAGGAAAACACACTATTCCAAAGTGCCATGAAGCTTTTGCAGTTTGCTCTCATCTACCTAAGAGGGGCAAAAAAGCAAATAATTTCTTTAAAACGAGGTAGGAATTCCTACTACAGTCTGTAAGTAGACAATACTTCAGAATAAAACACTTGTGTAAACCCTAATTTGGATTTGATAATCAGGCAATTGCAGAATGCTTGGGGCTGGAAAGAGGCCGTGTCATTCCACGGCCTGCCATGGGCAGGAGCCTCCCACTGGAGCAGGGATGCTCCAAGCCCCATCCAGCCTGGCCTTGTTCCCACCATCCCGGGGATGTCCAGCACACCCCACAGGGCCCTCCAGGGCCTGTCCCCCACCCCAGCCCAGCACCATGACTCACGGGGACAGCTGCTCATGGTGTACCACTCCATGCACTGCCCGTAGGGGAAGGAGGCCACGTACGCGTTGGAGTCCACACACTGCTGCATGTTGCTGCACCACATGCACTCGGAGCTGCCGCTGGTGCACTCGGCGCAGGCGGCGCGCAGCGCGCACGGCGTGCGGCACTGCTTGGCGCTGTGGTTGGCTGCGGGGAGGACAACATCAGCGCTCTGCCAGGAGCAACCGCGCCCTTCTCCTGCTGGGGATGGACCTAGGGACCATCCCAGCCCATCCCAGCCCAGCCCATCCCAGCCCTGCATGGCAGGGACACCTCCCACTGCCCCAGGCTGCTCCCAGCCCAGTGTCCAACCTGGCCTGGGCACTGCCAGGGATCCAGGGGCAGCCATAGCTGCTCTGGGCATGGAGCAGTGGTCTCTTTTTCTCTGCAGTTCTGCTGATGCATTACTTAGTTACCCTCCCCAGCAAAGTGCAGGGCAGAGCCCTGTTTTACATGAGCTCACAGGCACATGCTTTAAGTGATTAGATCAGTTCCAGACATCAAACAAGCACTGAACTAACTCAGCAGTTTGTAGTCTGAGCCAATGCTTTAAGTTTTGCTTCAAGTGACTGTTCTCAGACCATAAAAGCCAGCACAAAGCTTAAACTCAAGTGCTGCAAGTGAAAACATATTGAATTTGAGTTCCGGTTCCACATTCAGGATTCACATCCTGCTCTTCCACAAAGAATGATTTCAACTGCTGCAGTGTACTTAATTTTTTTTTTAATCAACCAACTTCCCTAATACTTAAAGAGGCACTAATTGGTATTCAGAAATGATCAGCTACAATGGAGAATTAACAGACCAAGCCATCTCAAAAGATATGCAGTTTCAATAAAGCTGGAAGACTTTTCCCAAAAGCAAATAGATTGTTTTTTTCAAAGTTCTCATATCTCCAAAGTGTCTTGGCCAATTAATTTCAAACTTTGATAAAATCCTCCTCTGGCTACATAGCGGGGGAGGGGAAAAAGGGGAATTCAATCAGAAAGTTACTATTAATTTTTTATTTCTTTGAAACAGGAGAATGCTTCATATCATAATTACCCTAAATGTCACATGTAGGTATGCAATTAAGAAAAAAAAAATTAAAATAATGTACTTCAAATATTTTACAGTTAACAGCGCAAATAGTGAGCTATTTTTAAAATTTCTATTTCCTGCATGAAATATGTACACAAGACTCTTGTTCAGAAGTATTTTTCTTTGGCAAAGTCATAATGCAGCTGGTTTAAAATTTAACAAATTGCATTCTCTTTACCTTCCAGGAAATATAAATCAAGCAGACAGCTGCTGTTACCTGGCCTTTCACAGACAGAGCCATTGACCTCATTGATACATGTTGCTGCCTTCAGTCCCTGTTGGGAAGGCTCAGCTAAATATCCACAAAATCCAGCATCACTGGGTTCATCAGGAAGCCACTGGACGAGGGTGTTGGTGAAGGGGGACATGTCTTCCCAGCACCAATAGGACACATTGATTTTCCTCAGTCCAACCCAAGGAGTCAAAGTTTTGGGCTAGAAATAAAAAAGCAGGTCAAATCTAGATTAGTGTTGCTGGCCACAAAATTCATAATATAAAGATCCTATAAGACGACTATTTCTAGTGGCAATTTATTTTTTGGTACACTTTCATTTTGGGGAGGAGCATTTGAGCTCTGTTGATATAATACGTGGTTTTACTGCTAAAATAAGTAAACATCACCTACTTCAAACTGATTTTATGCACTTTTATACCCTAGAGCTGCAGCTTCCAACAGCAACAGGGTTACAAAGCATATCAGGCTAACACCAACATATTTTCTTGTTATTACTAAACATCTACATAGAGTTTACTTGAAAAAGGAGCACCTGCAAAGCAGAGCCTCCCTCAGCACAGCCACCAGTGCTCCCAGCCCCAGTGTCCAGCCTGGCCTTGGACACTGCCAGGGATCCAGGGGCAGCCACAGCTACTCTGGGCACCCTGTGCCAGGGCCTGCCCACCCTCACAGGGAACAATTCCCAATTCCCAAGATCCCATCCAGCCCTGCCCTCTGGCAGTGGGAGCCATTCCCTGGCTCCTGTCCCTCCAGGCCTTGTCCCCAGTCCCTCTGCAGCTCTCCTGGAGCCCCTTCAGGTCCTGCAAGGGGCTCTGAGGTGTCCCTGGATCCTTCTCCTCTCCAGGTGAGCACCCCCAGCTCTCCCAGCCTGGCTCCAGCCCTGCAGCATCTCCATGTCCTCCAGCAGCTCCAGGTCCTTGTCACATGAACAGTGTCACTGCAAACTGTCTGTAAAGCTCCAGTCTCTGGGGTTTGTGGCCTCTCAAACACACTGCAGAATGTGCAGTTAATTCTTTCACATTAATTCTCAGTTTATTCTCAATATTCAGCTCATTCCCACCTTCCTGCCATGCAGGTTTCTTTAAATAGATTTCATCCCAGTTTATTCTCAATATTCAGCTCATTCCCACCTTCCAGGTTTCTTTAAGCCCATCTCATCCAAAGATCCCAGGAGGAGATGGGAATTCCAGGCTGTCACTGATGTTTTGTGATCAATTTTCAGAATATTGCTCATAGAAACCAACATTTAACAGTACAGCTTGGGTGATGTTCCTCAGACTGTGATCAGAAATGGCAGAATTTACATTTGCAGGATCAAGTTAAACAAAAAAACAAGTTTTAAAAGTTTTATCAGGCTGATCTGAGAACAAAATTCCTCTCAGGGTTAAGTCTGAGTCCCAAAAAATGTTGAGTTATTGTCTCTGTGGATCCACCCTGCTCTGTCTGTGACATATGTGCTGTTACTTATAAGTAAAATATTATTTAAAAAAACACCTTATAAAATCAAGCCTTACTATTTCAACTAAACTAACAACTAACCTAAAAAGTTCCTGTTAAAAAAAAATCCTAAAAATAAAAATCAATTTACATAACAATCTATTTTTATAAAAAAACCCCTCACACCTATAAAAAAGAAAATTCTACCCATATAAAGCACTCACTTCCTAAAGAACAAAAAATGTAAACTACCTTAAAAAAATTAATAAACATATACAGTGTTGTCAGCCAATAAACAAAATAAAATAAATAAAATAGAATAAGTTTCAATAAATTACTAACCAATTAAATTCAAACACAGTACCTTCTAATATTTCTATAAATATAAACTTTTAAAATTAAAATAAAATAAATAAAAAATTAAATAAAGTAAATAAAATATTTAAAACTATATTAAAACTATGTAAATAATTTTTTTAAATTATATTAAAACTATGTAAAAAAATTTTGAAAATTATATTACAACTATGTAAATAAAAATTTTAGAAATTAAAACTATGTAAATAAAGTTTTAAATTATATTAAAACTGTGTAAATAAAAATTTTAAAAATTTATTAAAACTAAATAAAAAATTTTAAAATTATATTAAAGGTATGTAAATAAAAATTTTAAAATTATATTACAACTGTGTAAATAAATTTTTAAAAATGATATTAAAACTATGAAATAATTTTTTAATTTATAAGAACTATGTTAATAAACATTTTTAAAATTAATTTTTAAAAAAATACCTTAAAATGATGTAAATGAAAATGTTTAAAATTATATTAAAACTGTGTAAATGAACATTTTAAAAATTATATTAAAACTATGTAAATAATTTTTAAAATTATATTAAAACTATGTAAAAAAAAACTTATATTAAAACTATGTAAATAATGTTTTAAATTTATTAAAACCATGTAAATAAAAATCTTAAAAACTAAATTTTAAAATTATCTTAAAAGTGTGTAAATAAAAATTTTAAAAATTATATTAAAAGAATGTAAATAATTTTTTTAAAATTATATTAGAACTGTAAATAAAAAAATTTAAAAATTATATTGAAAGAATGTAATTTTTTTTATTTATTAGAACCATGTAAATAAAAAAATTAAAAATTAAATTTTAAAAATTTTCTTTAAACTATGCAAATAAAAATGTTTAAAATTACCTTAAAGCTATGCAAATAAAAACGTTTAAAATTATATTACAACTATGTAAATAAAAAAAATTAAGTATTATATTACAACTATGTAAATTAAAATTTTAAAAATTATATTAAAGCTATGTAAATAAAAAAAATTTAAAATTATATTAAAACTGTATAAATAATTTTTTAATCTCTAAAAATAAAAATAATAAAAATTAAAATTTATTTTAAAATAAAACTATTCTACATAAAACCGAGTAGCTTGTCCGTGTCCATGACAAGGCTGTGGTGTCTGTGCAGGGACACGGCGGGGCAGGAGCGCTTCCACACCATCACCACCTCCTACTACCGAGGGGCCATGGGCATCATGCTGGTGTACGACATCACCAACGCCAAGAGCTTCGAGAACATCAGCAAGTGGCTCAGGAACATCGACGAGGTGAGTGCCACACCTGGGCCAGGCAGCCCAAACCGGGGCCAGACACCCCAAACCTGAGCCAGACACCCCAAACCTGAGCCAGACATCCCAAACCTGAGCCAGACACCCCAAACTGGAGCCAGACATCCCAAACTGGAGCCAGACACCCCAAACCGGGGCCAGACATGGACCAAACCTGAGCCAGACATCCCAAACCGGGGCCAGACACCCCAAACCTGAGCCAGACATCCCAAACTGGAGCCAGACATCCCAAACCTGAGCCAGACACCCCAAACCGGGGCCAGACACCCCAAATCGGGGCCAGACATGGACCAAACCTGAGCCAGACATCCCAAACCTGAGCCAGACACCCCAAACCGGGGCCACACATGAGCCAAACACCCCAACCTGAGCCAGACATCCCAAACCTGAGCCAGACATCCCAAACTGGAGCCAGACACCCCAAACCGGGGCCAGACACCCCAGATCAGGGCCAGACATGGACCAAACCTGAGCCAGACATCCCAAACCTGAGCCAGACACACCAAACCTGAGCCAGACATGAGCCAAACATGAGCCAGACATCCCAAACCTGAGCCAGACATCCCAAACCTGAGCCACACTTCCCAACCCTGAGCCAGACATCCCACACCTGAGCCAAACATGGACCAAACATGAGCCAGACATCCCACACCTAAGCCAGGCATCCCACACCTGGGCCAGACACCCCAAACCGGGG
>JAWMRF010000207.1:72662092-72683032 GCA_035221435.1 Sphenopsis melanotis
GGCCCCCTGAGCCTCCTTTGCTCCAGGCTGAGCCCCTTCCCAGCTCCCTCAGGGATTCTCCAGCCCCTTCCCAGCTCTGTTCCTGCCCTGGCCACGCTCCAGCCCCTCCAGGGCTCTCGAGAGCTGCCCCGGCAGTGCCAGCACAGGGACGGGCACTGCCCTGACCCTGCTGCCACAGTCCTGGTGCCATCAGCCCCCTGTGCACCTGGGCACACCAGGGCTCATGTCCAGCCGCTGTCACAGCACCCCTAGGGCCTTTCCCAGCCCCTCTGTCACCTGGAGTGCTCCATGAGTTTGTTGCACTCCAGAGCAGGACTCAGCACCCTCCCTTACTGACCCTCAGCTCAGTGGTCTCAGCCCATCAGTCCAGCTGCCCTGACCCCTCTGCAGAGCTTCCTGCCCTCCAGCAGACTGACGCTTCCACAGAGTTTCTTGTCATCTGCAAACATGCTAAGGGTGCACTCGATCCCCTCATCCATAAATAAAATAAAATAAAACCATCAATAAACTAAAATAAAACTGGGCCAAGACTGAGCTAATACCTGTTGATATCAGCTCAGCTAACCCTGACCCAAACCCTCCAAAGCAAGGAGGACAAGCAACATTTAGACCTTTGCCATCAACTCCACCATAAATCACATGATTTTTTTTTGTTTGTTTTGTTGGGGGAGGGGTTTGGGTTTTTTGTTTGTTTGTTTTTCTTTTTTTGTTTCCTCCTCTCCCTAAATAACTGTCTGGTATTTCAGAGACAGAAAAGGCAAGAACTGATATGCTCATTTTTAAGATTTGGATCGTTAATTTCAATGTTTAACTAAAGTCATCATTTTCCATGTGGGGGCAACAGCTTTAAGGCTGAATCCAAAAGTGTTTCATGATAGCAAACACAGAAATCCCTTGAAAGCCAACAGGGCTTTACAGGCAAAGACAATTATTAAACTCACCCACAGGGCCTTTCACACCAACCCCTTAAACATCAGAGGGAAACAGGAGTCTTGCACAGTTCATACTAAATTTGCTGCTGCTTTGGAACTCAAATAAATGTAGTTACTATTTGCATGACACATTCAGTATCTCAGTGAGACACAGGATTTCATGGTGTCAATGTTGGTTCTATAATGATCAATATGTAATTCCCTCATGGAGAAAAGCCATGGCTGATGCATTTATTAGGAGTTTGGTCCGAGCGGTCTCTTGCCTGTGATCCTCACTGCCACACACTGAACCCAAAAGCAGATATTTTCCCAGGATTCTCCATCCTCTTTTCTCTGGAGACAAAATTGTTTCTACATGAGCAGTGCTGTGACTCGTCAATAAGCACAGGCTGCTCTGCCAGACAAACGACCTCACCCAGCCACTAATTTGCTGCAGAGCACTTTGCATCCTGCCTATCCTAGTCACATTCCCACAATTCCCTAACACAGAGGCACTGGCAAGAGGAGGATTTTATGAAAGACTCAGTGTAGTGAAGCATTACATAAAAATTAAATGTCAATGCAAAACTTTTGCAAGGTTACTAACAGTATCACTTCAGGACTGCATTAAAAACAACCACTTTTTAACCCTAAAAACAAGTCAAAAATCATTTATCTAAATAAATGTAGGGGAGGAAAAAACAGTAATTTGCAAACATGCCTTACTGACATTTCACAAAACTTTAACAGGTTCCACCATTCCACACCAAAAATACAATGTTCCATATGCGGTTTTATCTGAACCCAGTGGTTGAAATTAGTGTTTCAATCCTCTAAGCACAAACTTCATCACATGAACAGTGACTACACATCACACAAGGCAACTAAGCTGGGAGAACAGAATTTACAGCAGAAAGCTGGAAACATAAAACCCTGTGCTTCAAAAAAAAAAAAATCAAAACACACCAAACAAAAAACAAACACTACAACATTGCAAGGAATGGAAAAAAAAAATTACTTCCTGCAAGGTAATTTTATATATAGAAGAACACCTTAGAAGCCTTGTGAGGCTCACAAAGAGTCATGGTTGTCAGGATTCCTCAACCAGTAGGTTTGGGATGAACTTCAGCTCCAGACAGAAAGCAGAGGGGGAGACACCCCCAGCCTGCTCTGCTGTCAGCAGCTCTCCATGAGAAGTGGTAACAAATGCACATTGTTTTGCTTTAATTTATTCCATCTGAGGTTGCTGTTCTATATTAAGAGTGTGACAAGCCTTTATATGTCTAGTTAAATTTTAATATAAAAGTATTTTTACCATTTGAGAAAAAGCTGACAGGATGACAATTAAGAAATAAAGTATCCACCTGCTCCCAGTGAACTGGAGAGCAACATGTAACAAAAAATAATAAAAAATATTTTTAAAACAACTTAATAGGTTTTTAAAGGGAAGATGGCATGACAACATGTTCTACAATTACTGACTTCCAGTTTCTAATCTGAATAGATGTCACTGGGCTGTGGAGGGAGAGATGAAGAGGATCATGGAATGACTGGTGCTGGAGTGAATCATCAACGTCTCTGGATTAAACAGGAGGACTTGTTCCATTTAAAAATTACCTTCAGTAATTGAAAAAGTAATTTCAGTGTAGCACCCATGAAGCACTGTGGAATGAACACCACCTGGTTCCTAGACTGGTAAGAAACACCCGCAGGCCAAGAGCATTTGCTGATCAACAGACATAAAAAACTTAAAGAGAAATGACAGCCAGAGCGCCTAAAAACAAAAACCAGAAAAATCCTCTTCACAAACATGTGATTATAAAGAAACCAACTGATCAGAGAGTGATGATATTACCCAGGAGATACTCCTACCAGGGCTTTGAACCATAGTATCATTTTTCCTCCTTCTCCTCTCTGCCTTTTTCCTTTGTCTTCCCAAATGCATCATGCTGACAAGTAACAACCATTCAAAGAACTAATTACTGTTTCTTGGTCTTTTTTTACAATGTAATTCCATCTTGAGAGGCTTTTTCTGTAAATCCCCATGAGTGGGAAGCCACCTCAGCCCTGTTCTGTCACTCCACTCCCCCTGCTCTGCCCAGATGATGGTGTGATCTCTGCACCCAGGCTGCACAGTGGCATCATCAGTGATGTAAGAAGTGCACATCTCTTCACTTTTCCATGAATGAAAATACTACATCAGGTTCCAGTTCCAACTTCCTACCCTCTCCCTTTCTTTCACAGTGTGAGAAACACTCACCAATAAAGCTGAAAGAGAACAAAGTCATCGAAGCAAAACTACTTATTAATATAAACCCGGCAGCTGTGACAGGTGCATCTCACTGAGGAGGCACACCTCCCCCTAAAATGTACAAACCTTTACACCCTTCCCCGCTCTGGAGTGTCCCTGTCCCCTCTCCCACTGCCTGGGTACTCAGGAACTTACATTCTTTCTGACCTAACTGCACTCCAACCCTCCCCTGGAATAAACATCACTTGACTCCCCTTCTCCTCCCTGCCACACTCCCTCCTGAGCCCTAGCCTTGTGCCAGCTACCTCTTTGTCTACGTGACATTACGTATACATTCTTATAGCTGAAGCAAAACATTATTTTACCCCCCACAATCCACCCCCTTTTTGTTTATCACCTTTTTGCTGAGGCCCTGGGTTTGGTTATCTGTGTGGCCAGTGTGGGCTAGGCCCTGTTTGCAAAAAGGTTCTATTCACACATAACAGTTACACTCCAGACCTGTTATTTTGCAAACTCGTGTTTGTGCTGAGCTAGGCTTATTCCAAAATTTCAGGCCTTTGTTTCCTGCTGAGGTGCATAGCTTTACTCTAGCTTGTGTAAAATAAGATGTAGGTCGTCTTCTGGTTTCGCTCTTTTCTGATCTCGTCTCCTTGGGACCATGATCTTCTGGGCTTCTATTCTTTGACTAGCAGCTGCTAGGTTTGGAATCACTGGCATTCTGATCACCTGCATTTCTTCTACTACACTAGCAATTAACCTGATAAAACAGGGAATAAGACAAGGTATAAGCAATAATCCAGCAAAGGCACATAATAGAAAGAAGCCCATCTTTCTCCGTCAGGTTTTCCCAAACAGGTTATCCCAGCATTGAGAATCCCACAGTGTGTTCCATTTCTGTACTGGCACATAGGCAAGCTTTCTGATGTTTGAGCCTATGTTCCTAAATTTTGGACAATCCAGTAGGTTTGTGTTCCACCAAGGATCCTTTCCTGACATTTTGTAGGTTTATCAGAACAGTATGCCATACTGAGCCAGAGATGATGGGTGAAACCCCATTAATTTTTTCCAGCAACTTTCCAGGTTCTATGGCATTTAATGCAACAGTCAGCTAAAACAGAGTTTACTAGGACTAAAATTATAATCCAGGCAATAAAATTTAAATTATTCATTTCTGGGACATATTATCTTTTAAAGGTTAATTTTAGAGCGTTACTTCTTTTTACTACAGTCCAGTCCCTGGGAGGTGACTCCACTGGTCCTTTAACTCAGATTGCATGCACCCACCCTCCCTCTGTAGTGTGCACTGCTGTCTCAATTACCAAGTGTATTGGAAAGGGACCTTCCCATGTCAGTGTCAAGTTTCCAAAATTTTACCAATATCCAATCTCCCAGTTTTACCTGATGTATGTAAATGTCCAGGGCTGATGTCTGGGGCAACAACCCCTTTCTTCCAAGATCTGCAAAAGAGAGCATTATCGCCTGCAAATAATTTTTGAGCGACAGGCCATTTGTTCCAGGAACTGGCAGCCTTTCCTCCCTTCCCAGATAAGGGAATCCAAACAACATTTCATACGAAGATACTCCATGTCTATGTCAGGGGCTACCAGGATCAGCAGGGTGTGCCTTCCCCTCTTCCCGTTGTCACGCTCCGCAGAGTCAGAGATCAAGTTTCCCAGACAATTCCCCAAATTGTGAGAAACACCCCCTCACCAATAAAGTTGAAAGAGAACAAAATCATTGAAGCAAAACTATTTATTAATATAAACATGGCAGCTGAGTCAGGTGCTAGCTACATCTTTGTCTACATGACATAAAGTATACATTCCTATGGCTGAAGCAAAACACAATTTTATCTCTCACAACAGAATCATGAAATGGTTTGGGTCGGAAGGGACCTTAAAGCCCATGCAATTCCAAACTCCCACCATGGGCAGGGACACCTTCCACTAGCCCAGGGTGCTCCAAGCTCCATCCAACCTGTCCTTGGACACTTCCAGAGATGGGGCAGCCACAGCTTCTCTAGGCAACCTGTGCCACCTCACCACCCTCATCATAAAACGCTTCTTCCTTATTTCTAATCTAAATCAACACTTGTCTCTGTTTGAAGCCATTCCCCCTCGTTCTGTCTCTCCAAAAGTCCTTGTGTCCAAAGTCTCTTTACATCTTCCTTGTCAGCTCCTTCCAGTTACTCGAAGGCCACAATTAGGTCATCCTAGAGCCTTGTCTTCTCCAGACTGAACAATCACAATTCTCTCAGCCTTTCCTCTCAGCAGAGCTGCTCCATCCCTCTGATTGTCTTGGTGCCTCCTCTGGACTCACTCCAAAAGCTCCAAGTCTTTCCTGTGCTGGGGGCCCAGAGCTGGAGGCAGCTCTGCAGGTGAGAATCCCCTCCCTTGGCCTCTCTTTTAACCCTTATCCTCCTGTTCAACACTTCACCAACTGCTCCCCTTCCATATCTGTAATACGAGAAGGAGCCTGATTAATTCCATGTCAACAGAAACGGCAGAATGGAAGATTAAACTCTCCAGATTCCCTGACTACCACACACAGGTGAAAAGTTCTTCATAGGTCATACAGTGCAGTCCTGCTCTGGGTGGTGCCATTGAATCAAAGAGGCTTCCAAAGCCCTGACTGCACCTATTTATCTCTTACAGGTGCCTTCATCCTAAATGATGCTTATAACACATCCAACACACATATATATTGTATTTTAAACAGTATCACTTACAAATGGCAAATCTACCTAGCAATTTCTGTCTGTGTACTATCATTCTTTCACACATTCTTAAATTTTGATCTCAAGGTCAGACTGATAGGTCTAAAGATAGCAGATCATCTTTCCCTCCATTTTTTTAAATCACTACTGCACAAACCAAAGACTCAACTAATGTTACTTTCTATTACTAGCTCTTCACCTTCTTCACCCTACTTTTAAAACTGCTCTTAAAAGATTATCCATACACCTGCTCAAGGGCAAAATTCAATTATAATTAGATGAAGAAAAGGCTTTAAAAGTGAATTAACGATATAGAGGATACAATAAAACTTCTGAAAATCTAATCAAAGCATTAAGATTAAAAGAGTAGCAATGAAAAAAGCAGAAAATCTCATTTGAATCAGTGAATGTCATCAGTATACAAACAATCAGGACAAAGTACAACACGGACTATTTTAGGGGCAACGATGCGAATGTTGTGACTAGGAGTCCTACAAACTGCCTCGGTGCATGTAAGTAACACAAGATGTAAACACGTGTCCCATGTTCTCACCTCCAGGGCTCGGGATGGGCTCTGCAGTTTAACAGCCAGCTTGGGCAAGGACTCACCATTCTCCAAAAGCTGGGTGTGGAAACAGCCCTCTAAAAGCACGTTCAGATTGGCAAGTAAGACTCTGATGGCATCAGTCTGACAGCACCCAGCCTGTCTGCAGGGGCTGCAAAGCACCTCCTTGTACCAATCAATTCAACATCACAGCTGTTATCCACTTCATAAATCAGTCCTGTAATTCTATCCTGTATTAGTGCACCTGGAGAGGGAAGTGTGCTACAACCCTTCTGAACTTAAACTTCAGTGAAAACACAAAAAACAACTCAAGGTACAAACCATGACTGTGGAAAAAAACTAAATCCAAAAAAAAACCCCAAACCAGACCAAGTGATGCACAGCAATTTCGCTTCCCCACTTTTAATCCTGTTGCAGTTGCTGCCACTGGTTTGCTACGGATATCACCGGGAAGCAAGGACAGCAGGGAAGACTGCTGTACTGGGTTTGGCTTTATTTCCACATGGAATCGCACAATATCCTGAGCTGGAAGGGACTGACAAGGATCACTGAGTCCAACTCCTGGCTCTGCACAGGACACCCCAACAATCCCACCCTGAGCCCGAGGGCATTGCCCCAACGCTCCTGGAGCTCTGGCAGCCCTGGCACCACGACCATTCCCTGGGGAGCCTGGGCACTGCCTGAGCACCCTCTGGGGGAAGAGCCTTTCCTGATCTCCACCTAAACCTGCCCTAACACAGCTCCAGCCATTCCCTCGGGTCTTGTCACTGGTCACAGAGAACAGAGACCAGAGCTGCCCCTTGGGAGGAACTGCAGTTCACAGTGACCTCTGACCTCAGTCTCCCCTTCTCTCCTGCAGTAATATTTCTGAAGATGCCCTGGAATAAGACTGCAGGTGACATATTGCCCCATCTACCTTTAGTTCAGTGCCCATTTAGAACAAACACGTCCTGTGCAGTCTATGGATAGGGTTCCTCAAAAGGCAGCTCATAACATTTTATTTACATTTTTAGATCCTAAGCAGGGTTTAATTTCAAAATCCCACACCTGAAAAGCTTGGGTTCAGTTTACTCTATGTGTCCGGGAATATCTCAAACAGTATTCAACACCAGCAATGTTTTAAGATATTTTACTGTATAATCAGTAGGACCTTTGCTACCAAGATCAGGATGAGATGATACATAATATACTTCATATTACATATATCAAAATTACTTTGTACAACTATTTTACCCTGCTGACCTGTTCTCTTTTCTCCTTTGCTCCACTACTTAAATAGAATACCATATATTAAGGAACATAAGTGACATGCACAATAATTACTTTGACTCCACATCTCAGAAATCATAGAGCTTTACCTACATTACATACGTTTTACGCATACTATGTGAAGAAGTAGCTGCCCAAAGAAAACCCAAAAAGAAAATTTCAAAACTTACCATTCCTACTATTTTCACTCCTCGCAGAAGTTACAGCGACACACAACTCACCAGGGTCAAATTTTTCCTGAGTTTGTTTTCAAAGACCTAATAATGAACGCGTACAACTTATAAAAAAATCTTATAAAAGGACTTGAAGTCATTAGAGGAGAGCCTCTGCTGAAATGTGAGTCAGTCATGAGAAAGGGAAAAATATGTGTGTGTATATATTTTACCCCATTAAAATCATAGCTATCTGGCACTTTTTTAATTTAATTGGAGATTAAAGGGAAAGCATCTCACGCCAAGTCACAGTCCTGACCTGCCGTTAATCTTCAGCAGATCAACAGCCCAGCCTGTAAAAGGGCTTCCAACACTCACTTTGGCCATCAGGCATGGCACCTTTTAACTGCTCTTATAACATGTTTAAATTAGGAGAATTTAAAAACTTTCCACAATGCTTTCTGACCTCAAAACGGGTGCTTTTTCTTCTTCAGATATGACAGTTACCACAGAGATCATCCATAGTGGTTTATCTCCTCCAGCATTGATGGGTAGTGGCCTTCATCCACCTACTTTCATATTTTCAGTGTGTTACAAAACATCAATTTCAGTTTTGTCTATAGAATCCTGTTAATCTTCCTAAACCTGAACAGAAAGATTTCCTTCAGTGAATGACAGAAGTTGATTTATTATTTATTGAACTTACTACAGAAATGCAAGACAGCCTGGATGCCCAGAGAGCCCCGCAAAGCCTAACCACGAAGGGCTCAGGCTTCTGCAAATTTATAGCTTTAAATCAATACAAAATATATGAAAAATTCAAGTGCAAACAAAAATTAACAGACACACACATGGTTGTCTCCGACAGAATTTCTTCTTCAAATCCACAGGTAAAAAGCAAGGAACCCTACGGACACAGGCTGAAAGAGCTGGGGTTTGTTCAGCCTGGAGAAAGCTCCAGGAAGAAATTCCAGCACTTTGCAGTACCTAAAACAGCTCCAAGAGAGCTAGAGAGACACTTCGGACAAGGACATGAAATGACAGTACAAGAGGGAATGCTGTCCCACTGACAGTAGGCGGGGTTACATGGGATATTGGGGAGAAATTGTTCCCTGTGAGGATGTAAGGCCCTGGCACAGGGTGCCCAGAGCAGCTGTGCCTGCCCCATCCCTGGAAGTGTCCAAGGCCAGGCTGGATGGGGCTTGGAGCACCCTGGGACAGTGGGAGGTGCCTCTGCCCTTGGCCACATCAACCCACAAGGAAAAGGGAAAGCACTCCCTTCATGTTCCCTGGGAGAAGCTCCAGCCCAGCCAATCTCACTGGCACTGCTGAAACTCATGTAGAACCTGTCTTACCACAGGGCACTGCTTGAGGAGCCCAGTCTACACAACTACACAGTGTGAGTCACCAAACCTTCATGTCTGCACTCATGCTTCAGTCCAACCTGCCTTGGGATACTGGAAATCAGTGGGATTTAGACAGTGGGAATATAGCAAAGGATGTCTCCTCCAGCACCACATCCTAGCTAATGCACACACATCTTGCACTGCAAGCAAGCAAAGCTCAGGCACAGAAGCCACTCTGACGCCTCAACCAGCTTTGATCTGATAACACAATTTCCACATTGTGATTTCTTCTTGTCTTTCCATATCACATGACAAATTCCCATAAGTGCTGAATAGAGAAATTAAGATCACATTTAAACTCCATCACTTTTAACACACAATATCCTTTTTCATCAGCCTCAGTAAAGATGATTTAGGCATATTTATGGTAACATTAACCATATTTCTTCTGTAGGGCAGTATTATTCTCAGAATAGACAACTGAATACCAGTTGCCATCCAAACTGTCATTAAAATATGATTCCAAACCTCCAAATTCCTATGTAAATAGAGTCATCATCAGAACATCCTTATACCATATAAACAATTTGCCCTAATTAATTGATAGGGAAACTGAACCAAGGCGATTAAATGATGAACTGCATTGATTCCTGAAGTCTGTGATCACCTATTCTCAAGGGAACAGTAAAGTTAGAGGCTATAAAGTCATTTCAGCTTTTCCAGCCAGACCACACATTCCTGTTTCTACCAGAAATTCAAATCCCCATCCTCTCACATTCAAACATCAAACTTGCATAGAAATTGTTATTGTACCCTTCACATAAGGGAATTCCGCTGGTACTGACATTTGCCTGCTGTCCCAGAAATTCTTATCAGCTCAGGTACTGAGAAAAGCTGAAAATGATCCACAAATTACTGGTTTAACATGCTTTCAGTAGCACTAGAGTTTTCTCTGGGCTCATCACATAAATTCAGATAAAACAAGTTAACAGACTATCAGAGTATCCACAAGAAAATTTAAAATTCCAGTAATATTAATATGGATGTTTCAGAAAAAGTGTGCATAGGCGGGAAGTCAAATCCTGGTTTTGACTTTGAACCACATCCACACCTCCTCAAAATGATTCATCCTCCAAAAGTTGAACGAGGGCATACTTAAACACCCATTACTATTCCCAAAATGAAAACCAGTAACTTTAAAGAGTCACTGCAACCTGTGCTTGTGAGAAAGACACTGACTGACCCAAATTTATAGAGCTGCCTGTTATGTGTTTCAGTGTAATAAATCAATCCCTTAACTAAAGTGCACTGACACACTGTCAAACAAGGAAGCAGCAACTATACATAAATGCAGATGCAAACAGAGTGTGTCTTGAACAACGATACATTTCAACTTTTTCAACAAAACTAAAAGCAACTCACCTGACAATTCTGCCTGCTCCTGATCTCCCCTTGAAAAAAGTTAAAATTAAAATCACCAGTGACCTCAAAACTAATTATTTCTCACTATATTATTTGGAATTCAATACTTCGCTTCCAGCAAGCCAGCAACATCAATCTATGTTCACAATTTGGATACAGCAGTAGACTTTTTTTTAGCAGCACTAAAATCCTTAATAGGAAACAATGCTGGAGTTTTCCCTGGTTTTTGGGCTTTTTTTTCTTGTAGCACTGGCCAGCCCAGTGAGCACTTCAGTTCCACACTGCTCTGCAACTCAGGCCTTGTAAAGGCTGGAAATCTTTGCAGTGTCACATTTGATGATTTCACACAAGATCAAAGTATGTAGCAAGCAGACACTAGAGACCTAAGCTCTGAAATCACTATAAAATTCAAGGGACACTCTCCACTCTGGATTAATGGGAGATTGACTGCGTAAATTAATCATTAAGCAGACAGGTGCACAACTCTGGTAGGAAACATGTTGCACCTTGCTGCAAAAAACCTTCACAACACCACCCTGAAAAGCTTATTTTAGAGGAACTCAAACACGTTCTTGATCGTAACAAGCAATGAAATCTAAAAGCTGTGCTCAGGGTAAACCTGAATCATAGATTTTCCCTACATACTGCAATTACATTCAAGATATCTGGAAGCAGTGACATGACACCAACATGTGGAAAACGACTAAACTGTGGCTGGAAAGAGATAATGACACAAGCACAAAGAAACTGAAGGAAAAAACAAACAAACAAAAAAAACCAACCCCACAAAACAAAACCACCAAAAAACAAAAACAAAACAAACAAACAAAAAGTAAAAAAAAACCACCAGAGCCACTCAATACACAGCTAATCCACTGCAAGAGTAATTGTTTTTCATTGCAATGACTGAAAACTAAATAGCTTTTAATCACAAAGTAATTAAAGACATGCCTTCCCTTTGTCATTAAAAAATATTAAACTCAACCTAAATTTTCTGAATGGAAAAATACCTCTCACTTTCTGTATCTGAGTTTACAAAAGAAGTTTACAAAAAAAATGCTAATTCATCTGTGCCAAGCTTCTTATCCTTTGAGTAGACAAGCACCACCTTCGAGACAGATATTAAATTTTCAAGCAATACAAACACTAATAAGAAAGTCTTCCAAAGAGTGTTTTCCTAGTACAACTTTCTTTTTTTTTTTTCTTTCAGCTTATAGAAACTAGCAAAGAAAAAAAAAAATGGTTTCTGAGAATCAGGAAACAGAGGGCAAAGGCAAATAATAGAAAATCTGGGATTTTCACTGCTGTATTTGTACATCCTGCATAAAGCTGAGCAGCACTGTCTCGCGGTAAAGGTCATTACACATAATTTTCACCCCAAAGATGATGTGCAACGCCCTGTACCTACACGAAGCAACAACCTCCTATTTAAATTTCGGCAACATGCACTGAGCATACCCGAGCTAAGTTTGTGTACAACAGTGCTTTCACTTCTGCAGCTGTGAGCCCAGCAGGCACAGCAGGGAATACAAGGTAGTTTACACACTGGAAAACCCTTGGCTGGAATGCCCAGACCACCTCTGTCAGCATGGTGTCCCTTAAACCAGCTTAATTCCACTTCTGCATTTTCAGGAAACTGAAAATTCTGAATCTGGTGATACTGCGGGAAACTTGTTTTATCAAGTGAAGCCACAACCAGGACCAGGAATATTTTCCAGATCCTGGGGTATCCAAGAAGTACTTCAAACAATCTGTTCTGATCAGCTGCCCCTCTTTAGCAGGAATATTGCTCAATTCATCAGTAAAACATTGAAATTCTTCTTCATCATGCAAGATGCACTAAGACACTTACTATCAGCCCAAAACAGAATCCATTTTCTTTCAATTATTCTCCAAATCCCCCACTGCCAATGTCCCAAATTTAGGTTATCAGATTGCTACATAAAGCTTGTTCTGTGTGCAATTAAGGGCTCTTAACAACCCTAATGATGTCACAACTCTGCTATAAGGACAGAGCCCTTACATTCTGAATATCCCAAGCATTTCCCATTCAAGCCCAAACCATGCCTGGAATCATCTGTATGCAGCACACATCCACCAAAACCCTGCAAGCAACCTGCCTCTCCATCAAATAAATATTTATTTTAAGCAAAAGGAGGAAAAGTGACAGTCTCAAGTAGATCTAAAGGAACTTCTGCAAGGATCAGCCATGAACAAAGCAAGGGAACAAAAGCAGGAAACAAAAAGCAAACATCCTTACTGCTCCAGTGTTTCGGCGACTAAATGAGTATTTCATTCGAAACTGTGCACAAAAGCAAATTATCATCTCTGTTCACTGCTGTAAAATTGATCACCAAATATTCCAGCCCAGCTTCCAAGATGCTGCAGTGGTTTAACGGGCAGATGTGAACATGCGGCTGCGCAAGAAAACAAAGCACTGGCACAAACTGCTGTGGTCCTTCTTACGGTGAATTCCAGTTTGGAGCAGCTCCCTCCTCCCCCAAAACTACTTTGCTTTGGCCTGTTTTATTCTGTTTTTTCACTATGCTTTAGAAGATGTGATTTAAAAGCTCCTACTTGCAGGGAGTATTTTGAGTGCGGGAAAAAAGAAGCAAAGCTCTGTCTGGTCAAGAAGGTAACTATAAGTGCTCTGCTTAGAACTTCAAATCAGAAAAAAATTCTTCAAGGAAACCATTCAAGAAAAGAGGACCCAAGGGTATCCTAAATTAATACAGTAAGACAACAGCTTGGTCAGCAGCAGCATTACCTAAATATAGGATTTTCAGCATGCATTTCATAAACATGTTAGGCGCAGGAAGCTCAGGGTTTGAAATTTGATTGCTCACAAAAGCTTCAGAGGAACAAGCCAGGAAAGTCAAATCCATCACATACATTTCAAATATTATTTAAATTTATCAGGACACGGGATAAAAGGATCACTGGTCCTAGATTTATTTTTTTTTTAATTAAAGAAAACAACTATTTTCTGTGAAAACAGTGCTAATTTCAGTCATTTTTTAGTATTTCAATATAAGTTATTTATGTTAAATGTAAATTGATTAAGATGGTAACAAACACCTGGTTGGACCTGAGCTTATTTTATTCGTTTCCAAGAGAGGCTGTGGCTGCCCCATTCCTGGAAATGCTCAAGATCAGGCTGGACAGGGCTTGGAGCAACCTGGTCTAGCAGAAGGTGTCCTTGCCCACGGCAGGGGGTTAGAATGAGAAGAGCTTTAAGGTTCCTTCCAACCCAAACCATTCTGTGATTACTTTGCATCCGAAACCAAAGGAACAACTGAGACTGAAATACTGGAAAAATCTAGAGCAGTGTCAGACAAGTGCTAAGGGACTCAGACAGGTATTCCCTGATCCTTACAGAAACAGAGAAATGAGACAAATGGTGACCGCTGCAGATAAGGAGGCGTTCTAAGTCCAAGCCAGTGATATGTTCCTGGATTTGGCAGGCACAGGAATGTTATCCTTCATCTGCTCTGTTCCAGGAGGTCTCATGCTCAGACGTGCTCAGCAGGAAGACAGGAACAGGACAGGACTTCTCTCTCTCACACACGGAGCGTTCAGTAATTCCAGCCACTAAAGCTCCAACAGGCAAGGCACTGGATGTTTGTGAGGCAGAGATGATGGGGAGGATCCAGCATGAGCTGTTTTGTCTGACTGCTCTGAATTTTCCACTACTGCCTCCTTACTATAAAGCAGACTGAAAATAGGCAGTGAGCTTATTGCAAACATTAACAAAACCTCCCGCAAGTCAAATATTTATGCTGCTCGTTTAGTGCATGGCAAAAACTGCAGAACAACTCAGATATTTCAAAAATACTGAATTATTTCACAGGTGAAGTTTAGTTCTTAAAACAGCCCTAGTAAAATACCAGATTGTCCAATAAAACAGTGAGAGGAGCAACAACAGAGAATTCAGATTAAATATTACCCATGAGTTTCTCAATGAACAGATCATTTAAACAGAATCATGGAATGCTCTGGGTGGGAAAGCACCTCAAAGACCTCCTTCACCTTCCACTGGATCAGGTTGCTCCAAGCCACAAAATAGATAATATTTATATATTATATACATGTATGGATAGACAGAAATATAGATATGCCTTCATGAGGATATCCACACATACCTCCAAGAAATAAATAAAAACATAAAACTGTTCTTTTTTTCTCAGTGCATTCATTAAAATTGATGATGTTTAAGCATTTCTTACTCAAATAGCTTCTTTTTTACCAGTGCACAGTGTTTGAGCAAGTCTTTCATTAAGCAGCATGGAAGAGAAAATCATTTTAAAGCACAATAATCCCCTAATGAAAAGGGAGGAACAGAATGGGGATCAGACACAAATGCAGGCCCCACATCTAATTTGACGCACTTAAACTGATTTGATTCAAACTGTCAACATCCTTGGATCTATTAAGCATCTTCCTGACCTTCCTAAATCTACAAACTGCCTCAGGTAGCTTCTTAAAGACAACAGTTTGTATTTAAGCTTTTGACCAGAAGTTCCTATTTATTTAACAAAGACAATTGTGATAGTTCTTTTCCAGCTCACAACTCTCTCAGGCAGTGATTTACACAAACCTAGAGATAAAATTCCTCTTCACTGTAATATTCTTTGGCCAAGCACACTCTATTACCACCAAGTCCTTCATAGCATTTAATCAGCAACACGTAACTGCTCCCATTATATTACTAAGAAGGGAGTTTAAAGGATACACTCTAATCTGTTTTTCACTCCCCAACTGTCAGGTTGCATGTTTAAGTCCTGCTTAGCATTTGCCATCTCCCACCACAAAAAGAGTATTACCATGAAAGGAGCACTAGTGCCTTTAAACACAAAATCCATACTCCTGGAATAATTTGGTATTTCATTATATAGTCAAAATATTATTTTCAGCTACCATCAAACATCAAACAGCCCATCAGTGAGCCTACATACAGAATCCACATACACTAACTGTTCAATAAGTCAATCATTATCCTGAATTTGTTAATCCAACCCTTTAAAATCTCAGGACAATAAATGGAAGTGAAGCAGAGGTCATTTCTTGCTCTGTGCTTTACTTGCCTTGTCTGGTGAGGAGCAGTTGGGGGAGCTGGGAGGGCTCAGCCTGGAGAAACTCAGGGTTAGAATGAGAAGAGCCATTCTCATTCACTCCCTAGAACTCCCGGACAGAAGGGTGCAGCCAGGGGGAGTCGGGCTCTACTCCCAGGGAACAAGAGACAGGACCAAGAGGAAATGGCCTCAAGTTGCCCTTTTGGTGCAGGGGTTAGACTGGATACTGGGGAAAATGTCTGCATGGAAAGCTTGGCCAGGCACTGGAGCAGACCGCCCAGGAAAGTGGCTGAGTTCCTATCCCTGGAAGTGTTCAAAAACATGTGGGTATGGTTAGTGGTGGTCTTGGCAGTGCTGGGGAGCAGCTGGACTGGATGATCTTAGAGGGCTTTCCACCTTCAATTCCATCTGCTAATTAGGCAGTTGGCTGACAACTCAGTTTAGGCAGGATGAGAGGTTGAGTCAGTGAGCTGCAGACAGTGCTTTGAAGAGTCTCTTAACAAAGTGTGCAGCATCTTTTTGATTGTACAATAATCAATGCTGCCAATTTCACTCTCAAGTTTGGAGCTCCCAAGCTCCCACTGCTCCAAATGCTATCTCAGGATGCTACTGCAGCTCTCTGACTAGGGAATTTCCCATCCCTCCCAGCAGCAGCTCCTCTCCTGCCCATATCATGGCAGCTGGAAGCCCACAGCAGCCTCCAGCCAGCCCAGAGCCCTCTGGAGGTTTACACTGAAACAGAAGACACAAGCACATCAGGCACATTCTCTGTTTTCTGTTTCAGCTTCCATTAACACCAAGATGTTTATCTTTGAACAACTAAAGTGGCTGGTTCTTAGAAAAAAGTCACCTGAAGTCCTTCCTAAATCAACCTTCCACCTCTAAAAAGCATCACTGATCTGGGGTGTGTTACTCATACATCTAACTGCAGTCTAAAAAAAAAGATTTCCCAGGGAAAAAGGGAAACCGAATATTAGAAGACTGCAACTCGATGCTACAATGTTCATCCTTCACTGTGAACAGAAGATGTGAGAGATTAGTAGGTTAGTGAAGCACAAGGTGTAACTTTACAGTGTAAATGAAAACAGTCAATGCCACAAACACAGTCATCATATACATCTAGATAAGATAGGATGATTAACATGCCAAATTTAATTACATCTCTCAGTCCAGCTGATAAGCACATAGAATACACTGCACTCAGAAAATAATTTTCACCTGCTCTTCTACTTCCCATTTGTACCTACAGCATCTAATAACACATTAAGTCCTTTAAAGCCAAACTCTTGACAACCATGAACCAGACAAAAACCTCCTGCGGAACCAATTCTGACAGGAGACAGAGCAAACTCAAGGCATGTGAAAGAAGACACATGACTGCAAAACTATGAACACTGCTTGTTTGCATTTCTCAGAGCTCCAAGTTTAAAGACATTACTAGAAATTCCAACTCCTTAATAAACTAATAAATAGACAAACCATCTACAGAGAAAAACATGTATTATATTTTCAGGCAACATTTTAGACTAGAATTATATGCAAGAAAGAAAAAAGAAGTTTTATCAAAACAGGTAAGAGGATAAAAATTGAGGTTCTATTAGCAGTGAATATATACCAATTCTTTTTTTTTACTTGGCATTACTATTTGGAAAAGAAGTCTCTCAAATCAAGTCCCCTTAAAACCACAAATATCCTGAGTTTCTCCAAGAGAGTAACAGGTATGAGGCTATTCCTTAAAGCACTCTCCCAGCTAAAAGAAAATACTCTCCATGACAGTGGCAAAAAGACATTAAAAAGGCAGGTCTGGACTTCCAGGGCTTGCCTAGCCTGGAATTGTTTCTATACAAAACTCCTTTCAAACTGTTTGCAATACACACACATCTACAGATGGACAATAAATATGAATAGAAAAATTAAAGTATTTTTCTTCCACGAGTTCAGGTTATATAGACAGTTACCCTCCTCCCAAATTGATAAGGAACATCATCGAAGGGTGCTTGGTACTTTCAGCAGCTCCCCAAGAAAGCAGTCACTGCCTAGGACAATTATCTTTTTCTCATTTCCTTCTTTTCCAGGAAGCAGCCCTGCCAGGGAATTCACCTAATGCATGCAGAGACACACACTGGTTCTCTCACTGCCACAGCTGACGAATCCAAGGCAGGTAACCATCTTATATAAATAAATCCTTGCCATAATACAGAAGTCAGGGAGCATCCTCAGCCTATTCCCATGAAGATTTCCCTTTTCTCATCCAGTGGGATACACCTCAGACACACAACCCAACCAAGTAACTCAACACTAGAAGAACTGGCCCCAGCACTGCAGAAACGCACTTTCCATCAGCATATCGGCCAAAAATCACTGTCCGGTGCAGACACCCCTCAATCCCACACACAGTTGTTTGCACTTGGCCTGGACCAGTGCAGAGCCAGAGGATTCCATCCCCCTGCCCAGAGCCCTCCTTTAGCCTTTTTTTCCTCAAAAAAAAAAAAAACTCTCAAGCAGCAGGATTCTCCCAATACCCTCCATCCTGTTCAATCCCCTCCCACTGCCCAGTCTTGTCTCCCCACAAGTCCAGGAGCTTTTTCCCACCAGGTTGCTATTCCCACTGTCCCTCCCCCAAAGCCAGCAACATTACATCTCCAGACAATGAGCCTCCCAAATGCCAGCTACTCTCGTAAGGATACTGCTTCTCTCCCCTGCATCTACTTCTCCTGAAATAACCTTTAACCAAAACCAGCACCTGCTGATCTGCCAAGAGGAGCTTCCTCAACCCCCCTCCAAACACCTCTAGAGTCTCCACACCGCCCTAACGCCCACTTGCACGCCCTTCTCCTCCAACCTGTTCTAAGTGTGATCTAGTCCCGTCCACACATTAGTCCTTCTCCCCACCCAGGAACTGGCCCCACACCCACGCTGTCCTCCTCTGTCCACCTGCTCCT
This sequence comes from Sphenopsis melanotis, assembly GCA_035221435.1. Taxonomy (NCBI): domain Eukaryota; kingdom Metazoa; phylum Chordata; class Aves; order Passeriformes; family Thraupidae; genus Sphenopsis; species Sphenopsis melanotis. The sequence continues at coordinate 72,680,739 of JAWMRF010000207.1, forward strand.
CACTGCTTCCATTGGCTCCACATCCACACACAAAGCCATCCCCATTCACCCACCATTCTTACACTTCCATTTATAAGTTCCCAAACCTAACCCTGCTGCCAAAAAAATATCCCCATACCCACTCCCCTCCAGCTTTACTTCCTGTCTGGACCTACTAAAACTTAAACCCAGCATTTTCCTGGCTCTGCAGTCCATCAAACCCAGACCCCCACTGATCCAGTGCCCTACAACCACATCCCTGCTCCTGTGCAACCCCAGCCAACCAACATGAAAAATTCAGCCCCTTTAGAGGTGCCTCTCTGCATAACAAACATCCTGTACTCACCAACTGGGGCACTAAACATCCACGTCCCATTGCTCTGAGAGCTCCCCCAGGAAGCCCAACCACCTACCTCCTCTGGGGACCTCCAGACCAAGCCTTCCACACTGTCACCCCATCACATCCATGCTGCCGTCACCCCTCAAGCCTGTTTCTGCACACTCACCTCTCCCTCTGCATCCAAATCCCTTCTGTGCCCCTTCATGACTCCTGCCCATCCCTTTACACCCACATCCCCCTGAATCAGGCCCATGCTCACACCCTCACTGCCCAGAGACCCAGCCCCTACAGTCCTCTCAAGATGCTCCTATCCTGCCCTAACAGTTGCATCCTCACCGTCACCTGCACCTGTCCCTTGCCTTTATCATCACCTGAGCGTTCCTCACCATTCCCTTGACCTGCCACTCACCCTTGGTGTCACTTCCATCTACCGCTCACCTTTCACCTCACCTGGTCCCGCCCCTCACCTTTACTGTCACCCGCCCTTCCCCTTGCACCACGACCCTGCTGCCCTCACTCACCCCTGGACCCTCCTCAGCCTCCCACCCCGTCTGAGTGCCCAAACCTGCTCCTCGTACCCACCTCCCTACTGCCCTCAGTGCCCCTTAGGGCAACCTGACCCGGGCCCCCGAACTGTGTCTTCTCCTTCCTCCCCTGCCCTGTCCCTGCCGCCCATCCCTGATGTGGTTGCCACACTCTCCCCTCGGTACCCCAAACCAGCCCGATCGCCACGGTCTAAACAAACTCCCCATCCAAACCAGCCCCTCACTTGAACCAGACTTTCATCCCCGTACCCCAGACCTAGCCCCTCACTCCTGAACCAGTCCCGACCCCCGTCCACATGGACCCGCCGCGTCCCCGCGCTCCGTGCCCCACCGCAGGGCACGTCCCCGCCCCCCGCCGGCTCACCTGAAGCGCCCCCCGCAGTGCTGGCACTGGTCGCCCACCCAGCCAGGCTGGCACTCGCACTGCCCTGTGCCCGGCTGGCACCGCCCGCCGTTGGCGCACGGCTTGTCGCATTCCTTGGAGACTGCCACCTCCTCGCCGGCGGCGGCGGCGGGGCCCAGCACCAACAGCAGCAGCAGCGCCAGCAGCGGCGGCGGTGCCGGTGACCTCCCGCCCCGCCTGCCCGGTCCCCGCCGCGCCATCTGCGGCCGCTGCCGGGTCGGAGCGGGGCGGGCGGGGGGCGGCGGCACAACGCGGACCATCGGCCGCCGCGGGGCCTCCGCCGATCCCGCTACGGTGGCCGCGAGTGGGGGGGGAACCGGGAGGGCGGGGCCAGTGACGTCACTGCGCGGCCATGGCGGCGGGGAGGCGGCGGGGAGGGGGCGGGTCAGGGACTCGCAGTCACTGGGTCCGTGCCACTGAGTACAGTCTCCCGTGTAGCAGTTCTTGGTTAGCTGCTACAGCTGCAGAGCTCTTCACTCAGCGGTGAGTTTCTCATCTCAGCAAGGTTAACAAGCACAGTTTAAAGCACATGGCAATTCCCAAACCATGAAATGGCATTTCCCAGGAAATTAGTCGATTTAAAACTGAGCCGTAAAATTAAAGCCCCTTTACTGCTCCCCATTAGTTAAATATTACAGGTGAGAAAGCAGCAGCTGGCACAGATACAACACCAGCAATGCCCCAGTGAAAGGAGTAATAGGAGTAACAGAATCAGAATCATTGGGGTAGGAAAAGCCCTCCAGGATCACCCAGTCCAACCTGTGACACCCCCACCTTGTCCAACAGCCCAGAGCACCGAGTGCCGCATCCAGGCCTTCCTTGGGCACCTCCAGGGACGATGGAGGCTCCACCACCTCCCTGGGCAGCCCCTGCCAAGGCCTGACCACCCTTTCCAGGAAGGAATTCCGGCTGGTGTCCAAGCTGAACCTCCCCTGACCCAGCCTGAGGCTGTTCCCTCTGCTCCTGTCCCTGTTCCCTGGAGCAGAGCCCGACCCCCCCGGCTGTGCCCTCCTGGCAGGAGCTGTGC
>JAWMRF010000207.1:72692025-72710949 GCA_035221435.1 Sphenopsis melanotis
TCTATGATTCTATAAGTAAAATTAGTACTGGAGCAGCAGCATTCAGCAGTGACCTGGGCGGGCTGCTTGCTTCCCTGGCTGAAGTTATGCTGGTTTAAATCAACTTAATAACTGGCTGGGGACTGTGTTGGCAGAACTTATGCAAACCCTGTTGTTCAGTCACCTCGGGCTAAATTAGTTTCCTTAGCCATGGAATCTCTGGGATACAGAGCCTCACATTTATAAAAAGTTTATGAAACTACACTTTATCCAAACTTTTATACATGGACTCATCATTAAGAGAATGACTGGTCTAGCTGACTTCCATGGGAGGGGATGGATGTGTAGTTAAACTGGTGCTTGCAGCTGAAGAAGAGGGGAACTTCCCCATGGGCTGGTCTGTGGCCTGTTGAAACAGCACACAAGGAACTTGGGGTTTAGATTATATCAACACATTTTGCTTCCTCCTATCATGACAGGCCAAACCAGTAAAGAGATACAGATTTTACATTGAAACCAGTTCTCCAAACACCTCTCCAAAATAGTTGGGCAAAGTATAATCGGGATAATAGAGCCCAGGATAATAACAGAGATGAAGCAGGTATTTTGCTAGAGGTTGCATTAATAGCACTGGAGAGTAGGAAATGCCTAAAAGAGGGGGATGGACATACAGAGAACACAGAAAATACAGGGGTGAATTCTTATGGATGAAGTAAGCAGAATTGTGGAATCACAGAAAAATTGAAGTTGGAAGAGATCTCCCCTTCTAATCCTCTCCCCTTCCACCAAGCAGCTCAAACCACCTTGGAGAAATATTTGGGGCCTGAAGATACATGACTAGTCAGCACCTCTGAGAACTAAATCAAGATTAATAGTTTCATGCCACTTAACTGCAGTACAGCTGCAGATGCCTACATATTAACAGGGCTTAACAGGGGATTAAACCAATTTTAGGAGTAAAAGAACCTTGGAAGCATCTTCGTTCATCCCTTGGGAGAGACAGTGTGACTCTGTCAGTAGGAGTACCACCAGGGCATGGGGTTTGGGTAGCACAGAGGGGAGGAATAACTGCTTGGAGCAGACCTGCAGCAGCCTTTGCCCCACTAGGTGAGTCAGTGCAAAATCTGGGTAGAGGGGTTGTGAGGAAAGGGAGAGAGAAGTGAACAGAGTAGAAAACAGATGCCACCATACAACTGTTTTGTGTAGGATTTCTGACAGTTCATGGAGTCAGAGGCAAGCAGGGACCATCAGCTGATGGAGGCTGACTTCCTGTATTTTGGTTCCATCCTATTGCCTTGGGTGCAGACTGTACTCCTACCCCATTCACAGTCCCAGAGCGTCTCACATCTCTGGGCTCTCGGTTGTGCTGGAAAAGCTCAGCTCTGTGGCACAATTTGGAGTGATGGCTACTGCACTTTGAGCTCTGTGCAGCTGTTCAAGGAAGCAGAACATTTGGCTCAAGAAGGAGATTGCTGAGGAATCCCTTGGCAGGAAACAGTCTTTCATTATAATCCAGAAAGGTCTGGATTTAATTTTTTTTTCCAGTTTAAATAAATGTGGCTTAAATGTAAAATGTTGTGATCTATGAAACAAAGATTGAAAAGATTTTTGACATTTCTTGCACTGCTTTGAGCTCTCCCCATCATGATCATGTGAGTGTCCAGCCTGAGCAAAGATGGAGGAGGACGAAAAGTGGGAGGCAAAGGAATGGGGAAAAAAACCCTCAATTCAGCACAACTGCAAGTGCAAGTTCACAGCTATTGGGAGATTACGAGACACCTGCCAAAACAAGAAATGCTGGTTTAGAAAGAGCAGAACTGTCTTGTGCAGACTCTGCTGAAAGGATCTACCCTGAGCACACAAAACTGGCTGCTGCTGTGTTTGAGAATGCAGACTGAAAACAGCGGGCTCTCCTGCAATGAGACACGCCCCAGGGGTGTCTTTATAACAGGATAGTGTGTTTTAGAAATAACATTGGATAGAAGCATTATCTGGGAATCTGTGAGTCAGCTTGTGTTTGGTACTGGCAGATAAATATACTAATAAGCACATGGAATAATAGCCACCTTGAAGGAACAGCCTCAGCTGCTGATGTGGCCAACAGGTTTGCTAACGATGTGCAGAGATTGGCAATAGGAAGTCGCTGAGGTTAAGTCCTGACCAGTCAGTGAGAGGCAGGAAAATGCATTCCTTGGCTGAACTGTGCTCCAGCAATGAGTAAGAGGTGAGGGCTTTTCTGGAGCCTCAAACTCCATGGCCAGAAGTGCTGCATGGGCTATGGGTTACTTGATATTTTATGGATAGCATTGCCTCTGTCCCAAAGAGTGGGACTCACCTCAGCAGGCCTGTGAAACTGGCAGCAACTGGAAGATACTTAGTTAAGATTTCAGGAAGAAATCCTTCCCTGTGAGGGAGGTAAGGCACTAGTACAGGCTGCCCAGAGAAGCTGTGGCTGCCCCATCCGGGGGAGTGTTCAAGGCCAGGTTGAAGCAGCCTGGTCTCGTGGAAGGTGTCCCTGCCCATGGCAGGGGGTTGGAATGAGATTTTTGTCTTTTAGTGCCCTTTTACTCCAACGCATCCTGTGATTATGTCTTCTTCAGAGGTTTTTTTCTGTAGTCAGTAGAGAATTGATCACAAGTCTGGGGTACCTCTCCTGTGTGGAAAGGCTGAGGAACTTGCAGTTGTTCACCCTGGAGAAGAGAAGGCTCCAGGAGACCTTATTGCAACCTGTCAGTACTTCTAAGGGGGCCTGTAAGAAAGATGTGCAAAACAAACGTTCAAAGCAAATTTTGTCTTTGAAACAGGAAATCAAAACTGTGCCATGCTTTGGTCTGCAGATGAGTGTGAGATCCAATTATCTGTTGTGTTTGGAAAGCCTTTAAAGACCCAGGAGAGAGTACATACCACTGGGCTGCAGACACCCCTGTACAGCAGCTCAAAAGTCTGTAGATTTCTGCAGTTTGTAGAATCCCAGAATCATCTTGTTCCAATCTCCTGCCATGGGCAGGGACTCCTTCCACTGTCCCAGGCTGCTCCAAGCCCTGTCCAGCCCAGCCTTGGACACTGCCAGGGATCATGGGGCGCCTGGACACCATCTCTGTGCAACCTGTGCCAGGGCCTCACCATCCTCACAGGGATTAATTTCTTCCCAATTCCTTCCCAATATCCCATCTAACCCTGCCTTCTGTCAGTGTGAAGCCATTCCGCTTTGTCCAAGGCCCCTCTCCAATTCCCCTGGAGCCCCTTTAGATGCTGAAACGTGCTGAAAGGTCTCCCCTGGAAAGAGCCTTCTCTTTTCCAGGCTGGACACCCCCAGCTCTCCCAGTCTGTCTCCAGAGTAGAGGGGCTCCAGCCTGTAGCACGCATGTTAGACATCCTCATACACGTAACAGACGTGCTTTCAGGGCCTCAGCTGAGATCAGAGGTTTGGTGTGCATCATGTCAAGCAAAACAAAAGATGTTTTCTGCAGGAACCTCAGAAGTGAGCGGCCAGAAGGACTTGGCCAATGGAGGAGCCAAGCAAATAAAGTGACAGGAATGGTGGGCATAGAACTGAATTGCTGTGATTTCTGCAGACTTCAGCAAGAGGTGACCTTCTAGGCACTGTGGGGGGCAGTGCACTGGCAAGATAGAGGAGCAACTTAAATAAAAAGCATGCAAAAATGTCAGACTCTGGGGGCTGCAAAAGGCTGCAGCTCTATGGAAACGGAGGTGACAGTTGCAAAGAAGGTGCTTTGTTTGGTGCAGCTCAGACTGTGAGGCAGGGGAAGGATGGAGTCACAAGAGCAATGTGTTTGAGAGATGAGCTGGTCTCAGCAGTAATGGGGGAGTACGAACATGCTTTCAGAGAGTGTCACAGATAACCCAACTCCTCAGACCACTTCTCAACCCTTCAGCTCACACAGAAACCTCATCACCACATAAAGTGTTTCTTTTTCACAACGAGCCCCATTTTACTTTTATTACTCTTTCACTCTGCTTAGAAATGAATGGATTACCTTTGGGGCAAAATAGCAAGAAAGAGGTGATTCAACTGCACACAGAACTCAAAGTAAAGAGTGAGGAGCATGAGGGGAAAATAATTCACTTTGTGATGAGAGGAATTATGAGTGGGAACCAGGGGGTAAAGAATGGGAATTTTTGTGCTGGAATAATTTTAATGGCACACAACAAGTACCTTGCCATAATTAAGTGCTAAGAAATAACAACCTACCATTAAGTGATCACATTATAGTCTCAACAGTGATTGTGTAGCAGCCTCAATATCCATGGTGTCAAACCAGGATGTTTACAGGAAGATGAATGAGTAGTTAAAACATGAAAGCTCCTCACCAGAAGGCTTTCTTCAGGAAATGCCTGCAAGCTCAATTGTTGTTACTTAAATAAACAGAACAGCATTGTTGAATATGAACATTTTTACATTGTCATATAAAATGTCAGAATAAAGGTGGAGAGGAAGTATTTTGCAAATATCCAGAGGCAAACCTATTTTCTGCATAATTTGCCACTGCTTTAACACCCCAAACTCCCTAATTTGCCTACAGGTACCAGGCTGCAATCTGTGCTGACACCATTTTAGGGATGGTGTCCCTAAAATGGTGTCAGCATTTTCTCCCTGCCCTGGAGAAGGGTTATTTCACAAAATCATGGAATGAGCCTTTAAGATCACCTCGTTCCAAACCCCTGTCCTGGGCAGGGATGCTGCTCACTAGATCAGGCTGCTCAGGGCCCTTGAGTTCCTCTAAAGATGTTTTGTGAGGGATGTTAATATATTGTTTTGTTCTGGTTTAGGGCAAGAAATTCTCATTTCTATATTCCTTTTCGTGGTGTGAAAATATCTCCACCTTCTTCTGCCCAGTCTCACATAGCATGACAAACTCCTGGCTGATGGCTAGAAAAGTTGCAGAAACTTCTGAGGAGCACCTCATCCAAGAATTGGGACTGCTGGTGTTACTTTCCTCAGCCTGGTAGCTCATATTAGAGGAAAAGGTTTGAAAAGGCTTAGAGGGGGTAACTGGTCTTGTGTTTGGATGAGAATTGCTGTGAAGATGGTGATTAAATGCTCCACTGTCTGTTTTTAGAGGATTTGCCTTGTGGGAGGTGATCCTATAAAAATCACCTGTCTAGCTAGGAAGTGCTGATAGCTGATAAACAGGCAAGGCAGGAGGGTGGATGAGGCTGACTCAGGAGCAAGGCACTCTCAGGGAAATGAACTCTCTTTGTAGACACTGAGATCATTAACTTGCTTTAGCCTCTGTCATCCAGGACTGAAATCTGTTACATGAGCTCAAACTCCACGTAGGAGACAGTGGGCACTTCACATGGGGTGAAGCCATGGGATTTCATGGGTCAGTGGCCGCCTCTTGTCTCCAGAGGGAAACTGACATCAGATGGGTGGAGAAACCACTGAACCAGCATCAGTGGAGATGACCAGGTGCAGGAGTGACAACCACTTAGAATCACACAATCACAGGATGGTTTGGGTTGGAAGGGACTTAAAGAATGTGTGTTTTACCCCCTCCCATGGGCAGGGATACCACTCACTAGATCAGGTTGCTCAGGGCCACATCTAGCCTTGAACACTGCAAGGGATGGGGCCATGAAAACCTTGTTGGGAAGGCTCAAGATATTAACTGGAAAATCTCTTCACAGTGCCAGTGGTGTTCCTCAGCAGGTCTGCAAATCAGAGGACCTGTTTGTAATATGTGAGTCTTGAGAACCTCACCCCTGGGGTGCTCTGACTTGTGTGTATACTGCTCTAAGCCACTGTACCAGGCCACCAAGATGGAACAGCTCATCCCAGACAGTTCAGGTCACCTTCGCTTTAGCCTGTCTCCACTACAGGGTGACAGAATCAGGACTAAGAACCTGCAGACGGATAGAAATTAGCCTGTCAAGTCCTCTGCTTTCCAGCTTCTTCACTGCTGAGTTAAACTAAGCTACATGAGAGCACATTCACACAGAGCATGCCCAGAGCTCTGTCAGCACCCAGAAATCACAGATGCTCCCAGACATCTTCTCTGTCCCTCACATCTTCTGTAATTATGCAGGGGACTTGTCCATCCCACCGGCATCTCTAGTTTCTGCACCAAATGCCTGGATCAAACCCACAAGTAGCTTTTCCAGGTTACATTTTAGGAAGAAGTTCTTTGCTATAAGGATGGTGAGGCCCTTCTCTAGACAGGTTGTCTAGACAAGCTGTGGCTGCCCCATCCCTAGGACTGTCCAAGGCCAGGCTGGATGGGGCTTTGGAGCAGCCTGGAACAGTGGAAGGTATCCCTGCCCATGGCAGGGCATCAGAACTGGATGGTCTTTAAGGTCCTTTGGAACCCAAATCATTCCATGATTTAATGGAGGCTGCAGCTCACTTGCCCTTGGCACAATGCATCACAGTCCCATGACTTATCTTATAAATCTGCTTTTGGCTTCCACTCTCAGATGACAGATATCTTGCAGACACAGGATAAAGTCCTGCACTTTCCCATCTCCTCCTCATTACCCCCGATATATCCCAGCTCCCTGGCGCTAGTAGGAACACACTGCACCACTGGTCCACTCCCGCTAGCACCAGCTGCCTACAGCCCCAGCAACCTGATTTCCTTTCCAGCTTGCAAAAGCCAGGCCAGAGCACCAGAGCACCTCAGGTATCCAGAAACGCCCCATTTCTGGATGAGAGACCATCCCCTCTGTGCCATGCACTCACCCTTCCCCAGCTGACCCCAGCCACAGACAAGTTCCAGCAGTTTCTCTTTGCAGGATTTTTGTGCAACATTTAAAGCAAGTGCATGAACTACTGAGAACAAAGCCTTTTCCTCGAGGAAATGTCCTTTAGAAGGCATCAGCTCTTACCACATTCACAGCCTCACAGCTTCTGGCAGCCCTTGGCTTCCCCAAAATGCACCCCAGTTGCTTCTGAATGGGAACTGCTATAGGGAGGCAAGGTGAAAATTTGTTGCATAGGATTTGGTTTCTTTCTGGCATAGTTGGGAGAGAAGAAGGGAATGAAAAGGAAAAAGCTTAGTGACATCAGACTTGGCTTTCCAGAGCAGAGCATCTGAGTGCCTCACCTCCCTGCCCCACTTCCAGCACTCAGCCAGCTCAGCTCGTGGCTCAGCTCTAGCTGAATGCAGACAGATTCTTCCCTGTGAGGGTGGTGAGGCCCTGGCACAGGCTGCCCAGAGGAGCTGTGGCTGCCCCATCCCTGGAAGTGTCCAAGGACAGGTTGGACAGGGCTTGGAACACCTTGGGATAGTGAAAAGTGTTCCTGCCCATGGCGGGGCATCAGAACTGGATGATTTTTAAGGTCCCTTCTAACCCAAACCATCCTGTAACTGTATTCTTCTATGATCTGACACATAAACACTGTCAGGACAACAGACAAGAAACTTCAGGCTTTGAGATCTGGCTTTGCAGCTTTGTCATTCTTCAGTCCCCAGTGCAGGATTTTTGGTGCAATGTCTTCTGCTCCAAGCGATTTCCCACTCCAGCACACAGGCTGGCTGCTGCAAGGCAGGAGCACAATATATCTGCCCATTGCAGCTGAATTGGCCTGAGCTCTGCAGAGCTAATCAGCCATGAAAATGCCCCTCCTTGCCATCCTGGAAGAATTGACTTTAATGATGAGAGACATTCTGTTTTGAGTCTGGTCAAAAGGGTAGGATGCCTTTCAGGGAGATTTCAGCTCATCCTTGGGAGCATCCCATGCAGTCAGAGAGCTCAGAGCCTCTCTTAACTCTCTCCTAACCTGGAGTTGGGAATTTCAGAAGCTCAATGCAGGATTAATACAAGACTTGGAATTATAATATATATAATTAATATAAGGCTTGACATTTGCATTTTAAAAATTATTTTTCTTGGAGATCTTCTTAATGTGTTTCTCCCAGCCCTGTCTGCAAGTGCTGGTGATCCATCATTCTCCACATCTCCAGCTCCCACACCACCCTTGTCATTCTTGACCACGAGAATCATAGAATGATCAGGCAATCACAGAAGGGGTTGAGTTGGAAAGGACCATCTTGTTCCACCCTCCCTGCCATGGGCAGGGACACCTTCCACTATCCCAGGTTGCTCCAAGCCCCATCCCACCTGGCCTTGAACACTTCCAGGGAGGATATCAAGGATTATCACAGAATCACAGAATAAACTAAGTTGGAAAAAACCTTTGAGATCATCGAGTCCAACCTGTGACCTAACATTACCTTATCAGCTAAGCCATGGCACTGAGTGTGCCTCATCAAGTCTTTTTTTAAACACCTCCAGGGATGGTGACTCCACCACCTCCAGGGGCAGCCCAGTCCAATGTCAAACCGCTCTTTCTGTGAAGAATTTTTATCTTCTAATACCTAGCCTAAATTTCCCCTGGCACAGCTAGAGGCTGTGACCTCTCATCGTGTCACAGTTCCCTGGGAGAAGATGCTGACCCCCAGCAGGCTACAGCTTCCCTTTGGGCAGTTGCAGATGGTGATGAGGTCTCCCCTGAGCCTCCTCCTCTCCAGGCTAAATACTCCCAGCTCCCTCAGCTGCTCTCCACAGGGCTGGTGTTCCAGGCCCTTCACCAGCCTCATTGCCCTTCTCAAGGTCCTTTCTAAGCCAAGGGGCCAGAACTGGCCACAGCACTCAAGGTGTGGCCTCACCAGGGTACAGGGTAACAGTGACCTCCCTGGTCCTGCTGGCCACACCATCCCTGGTACATGCTGGGAAACCTCCTATAGCGTGTCACTGGAAATGTTCCTGCACCTTGTGTTTAGCCCAGTGTCCTAGCACAGCTAAAAGGATACAATTCCTGTCTCCTGTCCTTACACCCGTGTTCTACATCCCATCTCACATTCAGGCAGCCACAGATGGGATTTATCTCCCGCATGCACAGGGCTGTTATCTGTGCCTATGTTCAGGCTGGCAATGCCAGCAGGATCCTGTGCTGCTATCTTCCCTCATTATTCCCTGTATCTCCCTAAGACAGCAATTTTTCCTCATGCTTCCCCTCTCTGAGCAGCATCTCTTAATAACCCAGTCTCTGCCGTGGGAGCTACAAAATGGGATAGAAATGATGGGATATTTATTCTGTCTCCCAGCTGGGCTGCACTGACTGTCAGGGCTTTGATGAGCCCAGATTTAGGACAGAGCTGCAAAGAATAATTTGTGAGTCAGGGGCTGAGATTTTTAAGGGGGTTAATAAAGACCCTCCCCATTAGTGAGTTGGGTAGAGGAGATGGACATCCTGAAAGGAAGTGGTTGTAAGGTTCCCTGGAGGAGAATACTTACTGTGGAAGTAGGCATTTCTCTCTGTGAGAACAGCCTGATCTCTCTTACTAGTTATTAGTAAGTAACTATAATAACTAAATTATTAATAGTAGGCTGAGAGAGCTGGGGGTGTTCAGTTTGGAGAAGAGACGGCTTCAAGGAGTTCTTACTACCCCTTCTAGTGCCTAAAGTGACTTCAAGAGAGCTGGAGAGGGACTTTGGACAAGGGAATGGCTTCACACTGGCAGAGGACAGGGTTAGATGGGATATTGGAGAGAGAATCTTCCCTGTGAGGGTGGTGAGGCCCTGGCACAGGCTGCCTGGAGAGGCTGTGGCTGCCCCATCCCTGGAACTGTCCCAGGCCAGGACGGACAGGGCTTGGAGCTCTCTGGTCTGGTGGAAGGTGTCCCTGCCCATGGCAAGGGTTGGAATGAGATGGTCTTTAAGGCCCTTTCCAACCATTCAACGATTAATAATAATATTATCTGGTTTTGCAGCAGCATCTGAAGTTACACCCACAAAGGATGTACTGGTCATGCCAAGAGGACATCCCTACCATGAGGGTGATAAGGCAAGCTGCATTTTTTGGGTCACTGTGATCAGCAATGACCTCCCAGGTTGGGTCTGAGATGGCTCAAAATTTAGGCCAAGAAGTCATATTGCCCTAGTCCCTCCCCTGCTGACTATCCATCAAAGACATAACTTGAATCCTGGGCAAAATATTCCCATCTCAGTAATTCTGGAGAAAAGAAAGTCCTACAAGTAGGGCTGGAATCTAAATCCACTGGTTCTCCTTTTTCTTCCACAATCCTCAGGTCCTACAACTAACAAAGTAATGGAGTAAAATTATGGATTCAGCACAATGTGAAGACAAATTTTTCCAATTTCTCTTTGAGTTCTCTGTGCCACATCACCCCAAAGGAGATGGTTACAGATTGATGGCACATCTGAGCTCAGCGAGCCAGGAGCTGCTGTGCCCCAGTGCTTTTCTCCATGCCAAAACCCGGTCACCCCTTGCTGTGAGTCAGGAGGGAATATTCCCAATGTAAATGAGTTTATAGTATATATAAATTAAGCCCTGGAGGACTTGCCAGCAGAACAATTCTCTGTCTGAGCGGTTCCTACCATGCACTTTATAGGGAGGGAGGGGTTTGGTCTCCATGCCCAAATCCTTCTGATATTACCAGGGAAAGAGGCAATTACTCCCAACAGCTTTCCTGAAGTAGCTTGTCTAGCCCAGGGAGACCACTAAACTCATCACAGCAAGCTGATGAACACATGGTGGGAACAATGCTCAGTCACCACACAGCCATTGTGGATTCTGGTCTGTTCTCAGCCCTGATGATTTTTTGCAGTGATTTATTTAAGCCCATATCAGGGTTGCTCAAGAGCTGAGTCTGCAAGCCAAGTCCGTCACTCCCGGGACTGATTTTTTTGCTGTAGGACAATCCATCCTGCCATGACAGTATCTCTTTATCATCGAACAATGTTGCTCAGAGCACGTCACCACCTTATTTTTCATTCATGGGTCATCTAGTTTTGTTTGTCGTTCACTAGGAGACAAGCATGTGCTCGGCCATTTAGGATCATTAATAGATGATGTTGCTCTTCAGGGAGCAAGACAGGGAAAACACATACTGGGTTGGGAAGTGTTGGTCAGAGGAGCGTGCAGCAATATTTTCTCATGAATTTTACATCTCTCTGCCCTCAGAGTGGAGTTCTCCACTTTCCCATGCTTTAGCAGGTAAACTTAGTTTTGGTTTCCTTCATTGATCACAAATCCACCACATGAAATCATGTGCTGGCAGAAAGTTGATCCAGATATGGCTGGACATTTTCTAGCTCCAGGCGATGCCTTTTCCATGTCTGAGCAGCCTTAATGCTGTTCCCTCAAAGCACAAGCATGAAACTCTTCCTTCTTCTCAGGAAAACCATTCTGGCTGCAGCATGATTCATCTGTCGGGGCTGGGGGACTCTCTGTTGTCTCCACATTTCCCCATGCACCAGAGGTTGTGGCCATGTCCTCTGGAATGGCCTCAGATGGACCACGGGGCAAAGGCAGCATGGAGGAGAGGCTCTGATGGAAAGGTCCTCTGCAGCCAGGGAGGAAATTATCTAGAGATGTTGTTAATTTAGCAAATGAACATTAAGTGTTGCTCCAGCTGTAGGTGGCTTCAAGAAGCTGCAAAGCTTCTTGGTCAAGCTTTTTTCTGCTGGTTTGGTGATCACATATGTTATCATATCGTCAGGTTCAGAATCATAGAATCACTTAGGTTGGAAAAGAGGTCTAAGATCATTGAGTCCAGCCATTAACCCAACACTTCTACCTATGCAGTACAAATATCAATTCAAGACAGGGTGCTGATGAGGGTTGGTCAAGCCTTCATACACCTGCCTTGAAATCACTGATCAGTAGTTTCACCTCATTTCGCAGATTCCTAAAATTCCTGTTCCTCTTCCTCTGTTCAGTTACCCTCATGGTGCATTTTTGCTTCCTTATATCCAGTTGGATTTCTTTTTCCTGCAAATTGCACCTTGTCTCTTCACTGTGAATGTGTAGGAAGTCTTGTCTCTCCTCTGTCTGTCCTCTCTGTCATCCTCCCACTGTCAAGATAGTAAAAGGCTTTACAAGACCACTTTAAAATTTATTTGTATACAACCAGTTCTTGACAAGTTCTCTTTTAAATATTCCTAGCTTCCTAAGCTCACCTGCAATCTGGAGAGCTGAAAATATGGATTTGTTGCACTGGCCATGTAGGAATGCCTGGGGAAATAGAAGAGCTCAGCTGGATCCTGGGAAGGAGCACAGTACAGGACCAGGTTTGTCCTGAAGAACTATCCATCTATACAACCTTTGATGGGGCTTTGTTCTATAGCAACCATCTTGCAACTCTTTTCTTTAAATTCTTTTTGAGTATTTAGGCCCATTCGTCCACTCTGTTGCCACATCCCAGGCTGTGGGGTTTATTTGGACTCCTGGAAGTCCGGGAAGCCACAGCATGCTTTGTGTGCATGAGCTGCTCACTCTCTGCCTGGACTGCTCTGTGCTCTCCTCCCTCCATCCTGAGGATACCTGAGATGGGTTGCACTCATCAGCCATTATCTTAGCCTTGACACCAAGTTGAGTCACACAAACTGTTCCCATGTCCTTCAGCTTCTCGATGGAGCCATATATCCTTCCATTTTCTGCCTGCTCCTGCCCCAGACCACTTGTATCACTACCTTTGTGGACACATGCAGAGCTTTGCTTCCAAGGGACACATGCCTGGGTGCTTTGAGCTCTGTTCTCAGCTACCTGCCTCTGTGAAGGTTTTTAATATTTTTAACTACCACCTTCAATAAAGGGCATTGATTTGGGACGGAAGGAAGTCTCTGAGCAGGTCAGGGCTAGAGAAGAATCTGAGGCTGGGCAGGCTCTGCCCTGGCTCTCTGTGCTACTAAGCTGGCCTGGCTGTGATATGAGGGTTTCTAAGTCTAGTTCAACACCCCCACCTGTGCCATCCCAAAAGTGTCTTTGGGCTTAAAAAATTAAATAATGCTGAGCTTTCCAAATTTGCCACACATACAACTGCTTAAGTTGGAAGGAGAAATGTGACTTTCATAAGACCTTTTTTCTTCTGACTTCTGGGGGCTGAGCCCAGGAAATCATAGAATCACAGAATGGTTTGTGTTGGAAGGGAATTTAAAGGTTATCCAGTTTCAATTCCCCTGCCGTGGGCAGGGACACCTTCCACTAACCCAGGGTGCTCCAAGCCCCAGTGTCCAACCTGGCCTTGGACAATTCCAGGGATGGGGCAGCCACAGCTGCTCTGGGCAGCCTGTGCCAGGGCCTCACCACCCTCACAAGAAAGAACTTCATTGTTAATATTTCATTTATTTTATATAATTAAAATTCATTTGCACAATAAATCCACTCCTTGCAAGGCCCTTTTGACACCTCCCAGTACTGCAGAACCTTGGACACCCCAAATTCTTTTGGGGGCACTGCTTTTCCCCAGCTCAGTGAGTTAATGATTTTCAGAGCAGAAATGGAGTGTACCATGTGCCTGTGCAGCTCTGGCCTCAGCTGGGAGATGTATTCAAGCACCCTTTGAGATCCTTTCACTGCGATGTCTCCTGGCACTAAGACCCTGGTTTGGTGGCATGGTTAGGGAAGACCCACATCCCAAGGAGTCCAGCAGGATTTCCATCCAGTTTGCTGAATTACTTGACAAAATTACATCATGAAGACTATTTCCAGGTGATGACAAGTTCTCTTTGAGCCCCTTGGACTGCACAAGCAAGAAAAAGCTCATGACAGGACTCAGCTGGAAGGATGTCAGCAAAGGGAGAGAGCTTGCTCCCCCCAGCAGCCCCATGGCTGCCACACTACTCCAGCCCTCAGAGGTGACTTGAAGACACAGCAGAAGATCTGCTGGGAAAGAAGGAGCTATTTTCATTTGCAGGTCACAAAAAAGGCATTTGTGACTGCAGCCGCCTTACAAACACAGGCCCCTTATTGTTTGCAAAGACACCCTTGGCAACCTTTCGGAGCAGCCTGGAGATGAACCAAGAAGGCCTTTGTGAAGCCTCATAAAGGGGCATTATGAGCAGGGGGCCCCACGGGCGGGTGGGATGTGCCAGGGCAATCCTCCCCAGAGGGAGCTGTGGGAAGCACCAATCTCTAGGAGACGCTTTGTACTGGAGCTGGTGTACCAGGCTCTCATGTGCTGGAGATAGATCCATTGCTCTCACCTTCCTGCACAGAGCATCCTCACAGTGAAGAGAGAAGCTCTTTGGGAAGCTGAGCAAGAGATGTGGATGATCTGACTTGAAAAACTTCACTGATGCCCATCATAGTTACAGCTGGAATGGGGGTTGAGGAGTTTGAGTCTTGGTCCTGCTGCTCTGCTGCAGAGCATCTGATAGCACTGGGCAGATGTCCCAGACCAAGAAAATCCTGTCTTCTTGTGAAAATATAAAATAACAACTGCTGAAATCCAGTCCTTTTTGCTTAATGGGATATTAGTGATCAGACCACAAGCCCAAGACAGGCTCTTCGGTTCTGGAAAGGGTTTTCCTTGCCTTTGGTCACTTGGCAACATGAGGAAGACCTAACAGCCAAGAAAAAGCGCTCTCTGGAGGGAGCATGAGTGTGTTATGGATGATAAAACAAAGGTTACTTCATCTTGAGCTTATAAGCATGGTCTCACACTTGGGGGGGGGGAGAGGGTCTTCCTTTTGTTGGTTCTGTGGCCCAAGGACCACCTGCCTTGAGATGCTGAGACAAGGCAGCTGAGTACCCAGCCACAGCAAGAGGTACCTGCAGCCTTCCTCAGGAAGGGTGATCTAAAAGTCAGGGATGATTTTCTGTTTCCATATCTCAGGGTGTCTTGTTGAGCCAGGAGGCAATGATATGGAAGCTCCCAAATTCTTCCAGTGTGCTTGTCACAGCAGAAGGACGCATCACCTTGTGTGTGATGTGAGCAAACCAGCCTTTCAGGAGGAGGAAATTGGTTTGTGTGAGAGCCCCAGCCAGGACTGTGCTTCTACAAACAGAGCAGAGGCAGAGAAGAATCAGGCAAATGCAACCCTGGGTGTATTTTATGGAGGTGACAGTAGCAAGGAATATTCCAGCTGTACTGGACCACAAACTCTGCAAGCTGAGGCCACAAACCACATGTGGGCTCTGGGGAATGGTGCTCTCCCTCCTTTTTCCACTGGTTTTGTGACAAGGTCTGCCCCAAAGCCAGCCCTCTTGTCACAGGTGGGGGATGTGATCACACAGCAGAGGGTGCTCTGTGTGGTCACAAGAGCTGCACATGTGTCCCTTTACTCAGGCCAGATGTGTGAGCTGAGCCCACCCACAGCCCAGCGTGTGCCCCCTGTGCAAGGGGGCTGCCTTTGGGTCACTGGATGCATGTGACAGTCAGGGGTGTTGAGAAAAGGCCATCAGGGCTCTTTGCCCTTGAGAAGATGGAAAGGTGGGATAAGCCATCCTGCAAAGCCCCTAACATGGGGATGCCCAGAGCTGCTCCTCACCAGAGCACCCCCACACAAGGCTGAAAGTCTGCATTCAACATGGACTGGCAGAGGTGAGATCAGGCTGCATGACTAAAAGGGGGCTTACAAGAAAGTGGGAGAGGAACTGGGGACAAGGGATGGAGGGACAGGACACAGGGAATGGCATCCCTGCCAGACAGCAGGGGTGGATGGGATATGGGGAAGGAATTGTTCCCTGTGAAGGTGGGGAGGCCCTGGCACAGGTTGCCAAGAGAAGCTGTGACCATCCCATCCCTGGCAGTGTTCAAGGCCAGGTTGGATGGGGCTTGGAGCACTCTGGGATAGTGGCAGGAGGTTGGAATCTGTGGTGTCTTGTATGTGGGCTCCATCTCCTGGCTGCTCTGCAAGCCCTGCTGCCACCACCCTGCTGCTGCGCAGGCCCTGTACCAACACCACCTCTGCTCCCTCGCAGAGACCTCTCCATGCACCAAGTCCTTTTCCCAAAGAGCTGTGAAATCACATCCCAAATGCCAGGGATTTCCCCGGGATGTGGTCCTGTCACAAACCCAGAACAACATTTAGACTCATTTAGGTCAGAAAACTGCTCCAAGACCATTGAGTCCAACTGCAACCCCAGCACTGCCAGGACCACCACTGCCCCATGTACCCACGTGCCGCATCCACAGGGCTGTGAAATCCCCCCCAGGGATGGGGACCACTGCCCTGGGCAGCTGTGCCAGGGCTGCACAACCCTTTCCCTAATTTCCCCAATGCCCACCCTGAGGCTCCCCTGGGGCCATTCCCTCTCCTCCTGTCCCTGTTCCCTGGAGCAGAGCCTGACCCCCCCGGCTGTGCCCTCCTGGCAGGAGCTGTGCAGAGCCACAAGGGCCCCCTGAGCCTCCTTTGCTCCAGCTGAGCCCCTTCCCAGCTCCCTCAGGGATTCTGCAGCCCCTTCCCAGCTCTGTTCCCTTCCCTGGATATACTCCAGCCCCTCTGTGTCCTTTCCCTGAAAAAAATGTCCTTTTCCTGGCCCAAAATGTTGGACGTGTTCAGACCAGAGAAATTTCGCTGAGATTTTAGCAGAGGACCCTTAGGACTCGCAGATCTCCCAGGAATATTCCCACCAGCCTTTTCTCCTTCTGGAATATTCCTGGATGCTGAATAAAAGGGATGCACCTCATCCATGACAGCTTTTTCCGTCTGAATTTGTGTTCCAGGACATCCATTTCTCCGAAAAATGGGATACAGGAGGGGAAGCTCCAAACTGCTCCCAAAACTGTCCCTGGAAAAATCCTGACCCACCAGCAGGTTCAAATTTAATTCAACAGGGATGAAGCCTTTCCCAGCTCTGAGAAGGGTGGGATTTTTGGGGAATGCTGAGTATTCCTGAATTTACAATTGTGTGTTGTTCTGGTTTGGGAGCCTATGGAGAGACGGAGCTCATCTGCATTTCCCAGCCTGAGAAACCTTGGGAAACCTTCAGAGCCATTCCCGAGCATCTGGGATGGGGAAAACCGAGGGGCTGGTTTGAACTTTCTGGCACGGAACAGGCGGAGAAGGGAAGAGCCCGGGAGTGGGATTGTCTCCGTGTCCGGAGAAGAAGGAGCTGGAAGCAATTCAGAGCCTCAGCCGAGCTCCAGAGGCCCTAAAATCCCGGCTGGAATCCCAGAGCTCGTATCCCGCTCGTTTTCGGGAGGCTGTAATGGAAAACAGCAGCCAGGGATAAGTGGCCGTGGCCACGTTAGCTCCAGGCTGGGACAATCCCGAGGTTCTCACGAGCTACTGCTCTGGCAAATCCCTGCTCCCAGGGGCACCAGAGCACGACCATTTCCCTGGAAGTGGGAGTGGAGCAGCTGAAATGTTCTCAGAGAAGAGGATGCAGGGATGGAGAGGGGCTGAGAGATCCAAAGGGGAAGGAACAAAGTCATGGATCTGACAGGGAGTGGGATGGGAAGCCTGGAATGGTGGTGGGATCCTCCAGGTGCTCCAGTAGCTCCATGATCCAGAGCTCCAACCTTTCCCACCTGGAATTCCTCCCTGCTGTTGTCCTTAGGGAGCTGAGGATGGAGCAGGTCTCCGGAAGGACGTGGAGAAATGTGGCAAATCAGCCCAAAAATTGTGATTTTGCACGGACGAGACCAGAAAAAATCTCCAAGTGCCTCCATGGGTTGTGGCTGGGAACTCTCCTGGAATGCCACAGTCATGGAATCGTGGAATGTTAAGGAAGGGACCTTAAAGATGATCCCATTCCGCCCCATCCATGGGCAGGGATTTCCACCTTCCACTATCCCAAGTGGATCCAAGCCCCAGTGTCCAACCTGGCCTTGGGCACTTCCATGGATCCAGGGGTATCCAGAGTCCCATTCCTCACATTCCTTCCAAGCTCAGGGTTTATGGAATTGCTGGGTCGGCCACCAATTCCACGGAAACTCAGCCAGGTGTGGCACAAACCTTGGGATGTAAGTGCAGGATTCTGACCAAAAGGATGGAGCTTGGGAAAACCTGGGATAGTGGGAGGTGTCCCTGCCCATGGCAGGAGGTGGAATTGGAAGATCTTCAAGGCCCCTTCCCACCCCAACCATTCCAGGATTCCATTAAATCTGCATCCAGGCTTTGCCTGGGAGGGAATCTCCAGCCCAGGGAGAGGAATTTTCTGGGAGGTGCTCCAGACCCAGCTGGATGCAAGGAACGTTTCCAGAGGGAGCTTCATTCCACGAACTTTATGGGGCTTTGGTGGCATTCCTAGGATAATCCTGGAAGGGCTTTGTGCAGATGTTTGCTCTGGATTTGGAAAATTGGGTTGGACTCAGAAGGATGTGATTCCATGGGTTTCCACGTGTTTCTATGTGATTCCACATGATTCCATGGGTTTCCATGTAGTTCCATTGGTTTCCTCTTGATTCCATGTGATTCCACATGATTCCATGTTATTCCATGTGTTTCCACATGATTCCATGTGTTTCCATGGGTTTCCATGTGTTTCCATTTGATTCCACATGATTCCATGGGTTTCCATGTGTTTCCATGTCATTCCATGGGTTTCCACTTGATTCCACGTGATTCCATGTGATTCCACATGATTCCATGTGATTCTAGTCCTGCTGAATGGAATGTGGAGAAGTTCGCTCACCGTGCCTCAGTTTCCCCCGGGCGGAAGAGCCTCCCTTGGCAGTTGTTTTGTGCATTCCAAATTGAAGGAAAAATCTGGATTAAAATGAATGAAAATCTTGATTAAAATCCACATGGATTTTAAATCCCTCCAGGAATGGGGTTAGGACAGCCGTGCCTGTGTTGGACAGCCCTTTCCATGAAGGAATATTCCCTAATTTCCAGCCTAAACCTTCCCTGGCACAGCCTGAGGCCATTCCCTCTCATCCTATCCCTGTTCCCAGAGGTCTCAACCCCCCGTCAGCTGGGAATTCCAGAGAGGGAAAAGATCCCTGTGGATCCTCCTTTTCTCCAGGCTGAAACCCTTTCCAGCTCCCACAGGAATTCTCCAGCTCCTTCCCAGCTCCGTTCCCTTCCCTGGATACGCTCCAGCCCCTCCAGGTCTTTGTTGGGAGAGGCTCGAACTGTTCCTGGGATTTGGAATGTGACCTCATTGTCACGGGATAGGGATGGATGGTGTGGGATGGGATGGGATGGGATGGGATGGGATGGGATGGGATGGGATAGGGATGGATGGGATGGGATAGGGATGGATGGGATGGGACAGGGATGGCA
>JAWMRF010000213.1:0-12004 GCA_035221435.1 Sphenopsis melanotis
GGGCACTGGGGGCACTGAGAGAGGCACTAAGCAGGGTTGGGGGGCACTGAGAGGGGCTGGGGGGCAATGAAGGGCACTCAGAGGGGCACTGGGGGTGTCCCCTCCGTGTCCCAAACCGGGCTGGCGTTGTGTCCCCAAATCCCAAACCGGGCTGGGGTTCTCTCCCCGCCCCCCGGGGGTCCCGGGCTTTGCCTTTGCCCCCACCCCAAACCGGGCCAGCCCCCCCCGCCATTTCCCTTCCCGGCCCGGTTCTGTCCCGGTTCTGTCCCGGGAGGGGGCGGGGGCGGCTCCTTCCCGGGACAGGAGGAAGGGAAAGGAACCGGTCCGACCGGTTCTACCGGCCGGGGCAGGGTCGGGTCCTGCCCGGCAGCGGCTGATACCGGTTCTGTACCGGGAGAGCGGCTGGTACCGGTTATTTACCGGGGAGAGGAGCCAGAACCGCTTCTTTACCGGGGGAGGGGCGGCCCCGGTCCCTCCTCCCACGGGGAGGGGCCGCTCCTCGGTCCTTCCCCCCCCCGGGGGTCCCCGGTTCTTTCCCCCTCCGGTTCCTCCTCCCTCCCGGTTCATCCTCGGGGGTCTCGGGTTCTTTCCCCCGGGGCTCTCCGGTTCCTCCCCTTCCCCCGGTTTTTCCCCCCGGGGATCTTCTGTCTTCCCGGCGCTCCTGTTCCCCTCCCGGTTCCCTCCCCGGTTCCCCCGTTCCTGTCCCGGTTCCCCCCCGGTCTCTCCCGTTCCCTCACAGAGGAACGGCGATCTCTCGGGGCAAAACGGCAGCGGCCTTTCTGGGTCCGGCGTCGCGGCGGGGCCGTTCCCGGTGCCGCTGCCGCCACCGACGCGGCTGAGGTTGGCGTACACGTCGTGAGTCCGGGAATAATCCACGGCGGGACCGGCGGAGCGACCGAACAGCGCCGTGAGGTTGCGGAAACCACCGAGCGAGAAATACGCCACGAAGGCGAACTGGCAACCGACCAGCAGCGCCAGCGAGCACGGCCGCTCCAGCAGCCGCCGCAGCATCGCGGGGCCGCCCGGTGTTACCGGGGAGCCTCCCGGTTTTACCGGAGAGCCGCCCGGTGTTACCGGAGAGCCGCCCAAGCGGCCCGGGGCAGCATGGCGGGGACACCGGGGCTGCGGGATAGAGGGGACACGGCTTGGAGCGGCCCCGGGGATGGAACGGGACCGCTCCGGTACCGGGAAAGGAGCGGGGGTCGCTCGGTACTCGCCAATACCGGGAAATAGGCGGACCCGGCGCAGCGCCCGTGTAGCACCGGGAGGGGCTCGGACTCCGCTCAGTCGGTCTCCGGTACCGGGAAGGGCCCGGTTCAGTCCCCGCCTGGCCCCGGTACCCGCTCCAGCCCCGGTCCCGGTCCTGCCCCCCCGGCTCCGGTACCCGCCTGTGCCCGCCCCGGTACTGCCGGGCCCGGCTCGGCGCTCCCGCCTCCCGGGCAGCCCCCGCGGGTCACCCCCCTGGCCCCGGCCCCGCTCCGGTCCCGGTACCTGCCCGGGCCCGCTCAGCCCCGCCCGGCCGCCGCCATCTTGGAGCGGAGGGCGCGGCGTGATGACGTCACAGGGCGGGGCCGCGGCGGGGTCACGCTCCGGGCAGGCGGGGGGGGCACAGCGGGGCGGGGGCGGCCGGGGAGAACCGGGGGAGGGTCCCGAGGGGGTCTTGGTGGCGCTCGGTGACCCCGGGACGGGGCGCGGGGCCCGCAACGACCTGGGAGAGCCCGGGGGGGCGTGACCTGTGCCAGCCCCGCCCCGAATGGGCGTGGTCTGGATGGGCGCCGTCGCCGTGGCAACCGCGGCTGGCTCCGCCCCTTCCTAGAATTTTCCCATCTTTTATGTGACGTCACGAAAGAGAACGCGCTGTGATTGGGTGCAGGATTGGCGGGGCGTGTCCGCGCCACACGTGTGACTTTTTTTCCCCATTCCTGGCGTTTGTACGCATGCGCAGCGCGTCTGCCCACACCCGTCATGGCGGCGCTCACAGCTGCCCTTGCCCTTTCCAGCCACGGCGTTCCCGCTCCAAGCACACAATGGCGTCACATCTGCCCACATCCGACACAGAGCCGCTCATTGCGTCTGCCCTTCCCGCCCACGGCGCTCTCCGCCCCCTACGCAGCGCCAAGGTCACGATGGCGGCGCCGCTGCCCACACCAACATGGCGGCACGCTGCCCGCCAGCATCATAGGGCATTGCGCATGCGCAGAACACACAGGATGATTGCAGGGCATCTGCCCGTACCCAACATGGCGGCGCCCACAGCGTCTGCCCTTCCCCGCCATGGCGCCCCCCGCGCATGCGCATTGCCAAGGGCACGATGGCGGCGCTGCGGGCGCTGTGGCGGCTCCGCGGCCCCTCGGGGCTGAGCGCGGCGGGGGCTCGGCTGGGCCCGGCCCCGGCCCGGTGAGCCCGCGGGGGACACGGGGACACGGCGGGGAGGGCTGCTGGGAGGTTGTGGGGCTGTTCCCGCTCACCGCCCGGCCCCGCAGGTCCCGCCAGTGGCAGCCCGACATGGAGTGGGCGCAGCAGTACGCGGGGGCCATCATGTACCCCAGCAAGGCCACCGAGAAGTGGGTGCCGCCACCCTGGAACGGTGAGGGGACAGCGGGGACAGTCTGGGAGAAGGTGGGGAAGGGACTCTGGGGGGCCCTGAGGGCTTTGGGGGGCCCTGAGCAGGGAGGACGAGGCCTTTGGGGGGGTGTCGGGTGCTTTGGGGGGTGCTCTGAGGGCTTTGGGGGAGCCCGGGAGGGGTCTCAGGGCCTTTAGGGGGCTCTAGGGGTGCTCTGAGGGTTTTGGGGGAGCCCAGGAGGGGTCTCAGGGGCTTTGGGGTGGTTCTGGAGGGATCCTGAGATGCTGAGTGGGGTTTAAGGAGGGGTTTTGGGGCCTTGGGGTGGTTTGGAGGTCACGCAGGGCAGTCTGCGGTCACTCGGGGCAGTTTTGGATCATTCAGAGCCATTTGGGGTCACTCAGGGCACTTTGGGGATCCCACAAACCCTCAGCGGGTGCTGCTCCCTCCCTGTCCCAAACATTTAGTGCGTTCTGTGCCCTCCCTGAAGGGGCTGTCCCTGTGTCCCTGACCCCTCTCAGGGACACTGTCCCCATGTCCCTGACCCCTCCCCGTGTCCCTGTGCCCTCCCAGGGGTCTGTCCCCACGTCCTTAACCCCTCTCTGGCGTCTGTCCCTGTGTCCCTGACCCCTCTCAGGGATGCTGTCCCCATGTCCCTGACCGCTCTCCCTGTGTCCCCCTCCTGTGTCCCTGAGCCCTGGCACTGTCCCCTGTCCCCAGACAAGGACCCGGTGGCCCACAAGAAGGTTTCCAGCCTGACCATCAACTTCGGGCCGCAGCACCCGGCGGCGCACGGGGTCCTGAGGCTGGTGCTGGAGCTGAGCGGGGAGACGGTGAAACGGTGCGACCCGCACGTGGGGCTGCTGCACCGCGGCACCGAGAAACTAATCGAGTACAAGACCTACCTGCAGGTGATCCTGAGATCCCCAATCCCATGGGATCCCCATCCCTGAAACCCCTATTGCCCTGAGATCCTGAGATCCCATTGCCCCACGTGGGGCTGCTGCACTGCAGCACCGAGAAACTCATCGAGTACAGGACCTACCTGTAGGTGATCCTGAGATCCCAAATTCCGTGGCATCCCAGTATTCCCAGTATCTCTGCTATTGCTACTACTCCCATTTCTTCCAGTATTCCCATTATTCTCAATATACCCAGTACTTCACTGGTTCCCATCTTCCTAGTATTCCCAGTACTCCAACACTCGTAGCACTGCCTGCACTCCCAGTATTCCCAGTCCCCCCAGCACTCCCAGTACTCCCAGTCCTCCCAGTGCTCCACTGCTTCCAGCTCTCTCAGGATTCCCAGTACTCAAATACTCCCAGCACTCTCAGCACTCCTAGTACTCCAACACTCCCAGTATTTCCAGTACTCCCAGTACTCCTAACATTCCCAGTATTCCCAACATTCCCAGTCCTCCCAGCGCTCCCAGTATTTCCAGTACTCCCAGTGCTGTCAGTATCCCCAGTGCTCTCAGTATCCTCAGTGCTCCCAGTACTCCCAGTATCCCCACTATCCCCAGCCCTCCCAGTATTCCCAGTGCTCCCAGTATCCCCAGTATCATGGTTCCCACAGGCCCTGCCCTACTTTGACCGCCTGGACTACGTGTCCATGATGTGCAACGAGCAGGCCTATTCCCTGGCCGTGGAAAAGCTCCTCAACATCCGACCCCCTCCCCGGGCTCAGTGGATCCGAGGTGAGGCTCCCACCAGAGTTCCCAGCTCCCTGGCACCCCCGGGGTTTATGGGATCACCCCCTTTTTTCCCCTTTTTCCCCCCGTTTCCTCAGTTCTCTTCGCCGAGATCACGCGGCTGCTGAACCACATCATGGCGGTGACCACGCACGCGCTGGACATCGGGGCCATGACTCCGTTCTTCTGGATGTTCGAGGAGAGGGAGAAGGTGGCTTTGGGGGGATTTGGGGTTCGGGGGGTGGGGTTTGGGGCTGGGGAGGTGCCGGGGGGGCTGAGCAGCAGCGGGGTCCCCTCTGTGTCCCCCCAGATGTTCGAGTTCTACGAGCGCGTGTCGGGGGCGAGGATGCACGCGGCCTACGTGCGGCCTGGGGGCGTGCACCAGGTGAGGGGCTGGGGCTGCTCCCCTGCTTGGGCACCCCATTCCCACGGGAACCCCATCCCTGGGATCCCCATTCCCATGGGAACCCCATTTCCACAGGCACCCCATTCCCCTGGGCATCCCATTTCCATAGGAACCCCATCCATGGCAACCCCATTCCTGGGATCCCCAATTCCATGGGAACCCCATTCCCACAGGAACCCCATCCCTGGAATTTCCATTCCTATGGGAACCCCATCCATGGGCACCCCATTCCCACAGGAACCCCATTCCTGGGATCCCCATTTCCATGGGCAGCCCATTTCCATGGGAACCCCATTATTGGGAACACAGGATCCCTTCCACAGGAACCCTGTCCCTGGGAACCCCATTCCCATGAGCACCCCATTCTTGCAGGAACCTCTTCCATGGGAACCCCATCTCTGGGATCCCTATTCCTATGGGAACCCCATTTCTATAGGAACCCCATCCATGGGCACCCCATTCCCACAGGAACCCCATTCCTTGGAACCTCATTCCCACGGGACCCCCGTTATTTCCCTGGGATCCCCATTCCCTTGGGACCCCACTCCTGTGCTACCCCCATCCCTGGCACCCTTGGCACCCCATTCCCTGGGGATCCCCCAATCCCTGGGACCCCCATTGGGCCCCCTCAGTGTGGACCCCCTGCCCACATCCCTGGTGCCACCTGAGCTCACACCTGTCCTGTGTGTGCCTCCAATGCCACCTATCCCAATGCCATCAATCCCACCTGTCCTAATCCCAATGCCACCAGTGCCACCTGTCCCAATCCCAATGCCACCAATGCCATCAATCCCACCTGTCCCAAACCCACCAATCCCACCTGTCCCACGTGTCCCACCTGTGCCAGGACCTGCCCCTGGGGCTCATGGACGACATCTACGAGTTTGTGAAGAATTTTTCCATCCGGATCGACGAGGTGGAGGAGGTGAGGGGGAATTGGGGAATCTGGGGACAGCCAGGCTCCTGTCACCTGTCACCTGTCACCTGGGAGGGGCAGGGTCATTCCTCACAGCATGGGGGGGGGAGGTGACACAGATGGGGGTGGAAGGGGACAGGGACAGGTGAGGGG
Organism: Sphenopsis melanotis; assembly: GCA_035221435.1. Taxonomy (NCBI): domain Eukaryota; kingdom Metazoa; phylum Chordata; class Aves; order Passeriformes; family Thraupidae; genus Sphenopsis; species Sphenopsis melanotis. Next base: position 5,726 of record JAWMRF010000213.1, read on the forward strand.
TGCCAGGGACAGGTGACAGTGGCAGGGACACATTTTGGTGCGAGAGACATGAGGAGAATAAGGAACAGGTACCAGCACCAGGTGAGCGTTTCCAGCACCAGGTAACGGTGCCAGGGCCAGGTGAGAAGTGCAGAGCAGGTGCCAGCTGTGCCAGCTGTGCCAGGTGTCCCTACTGTCCCCAGATGCTGACCAACAACCGCATCTGGAAGAACCGCACCGTGGACATCGGCGTCATCACGGCCGAGGAGGCTCTGAACTACGGCTTCAGGTGAGCTGGGGGGATCCCCCAGGTGTGCCCCGCCCTGCAGGTGGGCGGGGCCGAGCTCAGGTGCATTTTTTGGGGTGTCCCCAGCGGGGTGATGCTGCGGGGCTCCGGCATCAAGTGGGACCTGCGCAAGACTCAGCCCTACGACGTCTACGACCAGGTGGAGTTCGACGTTCCCATCGGCTCCCGCGGGGATTGCTACGACAGGTACGGCCTCACCTGGCCTGGGGGGGGGACATGGGGACAGGTACGGCCTCACCTGGCCTGGGGGGGCCTGGGGGGCTGCCCCCCATCCCCTCTGGGGCTGCCAGTCCTGGGAACCTCCTGGTCCTTGGGATTGCTGTGCCAGGAATGGCCGATCCCGCTGGATCCCCCACGTACGAGGGCTCCCATCCCATGGGAACCCCATCCCCAGGACCCCCATCCCATGGGAACCCCATTACTGAGACCCCATTCCCTGAGACCCCCATCCCATGGAACCCCATTACTGAGACCCCCAGGACCCCCCTGCCTGAGACCCATCCCTGTTCCCTCAGGATCCCCCTTTCCCTGAGCCCCTCATTCTTCTGGGATCCCATATCCTGGTTTTGGGGCACAGCAGATCCCCCAGTCCCATTTTTGAGGCACAGGGGATCCCAATCCCATTTTTGGGGCACAGGGGATCCCTCATATCCCGTTTTTGGGGTGCAGGTACCTGTGCAGTGTGGAGGGGATGTGCCAGTCCCAGTTTTGGGGCACAGCAGATCCCATACCCATTTTTGATGTGCAGGAGATCCCATACCCAGCTTTGGGGTGCAGGGGATCCCCCAATCCCATTTTTGGGGCACAGGGTGTCCCATACCCATTTTTGGGATCCCCCAATCCCGTTTTTGGGGCACAGGGGATCCCATACCCGTTTTTGGGATGCCCCAATCCCGTTTTTGGGGCACAGGGTGTCCCATACCCGTTTTTGGGATGCCCCAGTGCCGTTTTTGGGGCGCAGGTACCTGTGCAGGGTGGAGGAGATGCGCCAGTCCCTGCGCATCATCCTGCAGTGCCTCAATAAGATGCCGCCCGGCGAGATCAAGGTGGACGACGCCAAAGTGTCACCCCCGAAACGCGCCGAGATGAAGGTGACGCGTCCCCAGAGCCCCCGTACGGGGGGGTGGCACCCGGGGGGGTGGCACTGAGGGCTGGTGACACCAAAGGCTGGTGGCAGTGCTGTGGTGCCACCCAGGACAGGTGGCACTGAGGGCAGGTGGCACAAAGAGCTGGTGGCACCAAGGGCAGGTGACGCCCAGCAGAGGTGACACCAAGGAGAGGTGCCAGTGCTGCAGTGCCACCCAGGGCAGGTGACACCAAAGCCTGATGCCACCCAGGAGAGGTGACAGTGCTGCAGTGCCACTCAGGGCAGGTGGCACTCAGGGCAGGTGCCACCAAAGGCTGATGCCGCCCAGGGCAGGTGGCAGTGATGCCAGGTGCCACCAAAGGGTGGTGCCACCAAAGGCTGGTGCCACCCAGGAGAGGTGCCAGTGCTGCAGTGCCACCCAGGGCAGGTGACATGCAGGGCAGGTGACACCAAAGCCTGATGTCACCCAGGGCAGGTGCCAGCTCTGCAGTGCCACCCGGGGCAGGTGGCACTCACCCAAGGCAGGTGCCAGCTCTGCAGTGCCACCCCTGTCCCCACAGACGTCCATGGAGTCCCTGATCCATCACTTCAAGCTCTACACCGAGGGCTACCAGGTGCCACCCGGGGCCACCTACACGGCCATCGAGGCCCCCAAGGTGACACTTCTTGTGTGTTTGTCTCTGTCCCTGTGTCCCCGACCCTGTCACCGTGTCCCAAACCCTGCCCTGTGTCCCCAGCTCTGTCCCCATGGCCTCAGTCATGTCCCCAAACCCATTCTCACAACCACAACCCAGTCCCTGTGTCCCCAACCCCGTCCCCTTGTCCCCAACCCTGTCCCCATGTCCCCAGCCACGTCTCCCACCTTGTCACCCTGTCCTTGTGTCCCTGACCCTCTCCCCAGCAGTGTCCCCGTTGTCCCTACAGGGGGAGTTTCTGGTGTCTGATGGCATCAGCCATCCTGTCCCCATGTCCCCAGCAGTGTCCCCATGTCCCTGACCCTGTCAGTGTGTCCCTGGCACTGTCCCCATTGTCCCCCCAGGGTGAGTTTGGGGTGTACCTGGTGTCCGATGGTGGCAGCCATCCTGTCCCCAGCAGTGTCCCCATGTCCCCAGCCCTGTCCTCAGCCCTGTCAGTGTGTCCCTGACACTGTCCCCAACCCCATCCCAATGTCCCCATGTCCCCAACCCTGTCCCATTGTCCCCCAGGGTGAGTCTGGGGTGTACCTGGTGTCCGATGGCAGCAGCCACCCTGTCTCTCCATGTCCCCAGCTGTGTCCCTATGTCCCCAGCCCTGTCCCCAGCTGTGATCTCATGTCCCCAGCCCTGTCAGTGTGTCCCTGACACTGTCCCCATGTCCCCATTGTCCCCCAGGGTGAGTTTGGGGTGTACCTGGTGTCCGATGGCAGCAGCCGTCCCTATCGCTGCAAGATCAAAGCGCCCGGATTCGCTCACCTGGTACGGCCTGGGGACACCTGGGGACACCTGGGGACATCTGGGGACATCTGGGGACACCTGGGGACACCTGGGGGACACCTGCAGGACACCTGGGCACAGCTAGGGACACCTGGGATACACCTGGGGGACACCTGGGGATATCTGGCCACACCTGGGGGACATCTGTGGATACCTGGGATAGACCTGGGGACACTTGAGGGACACTTGGGCACACCTGAGGGACACCTGGGGACCACTGGGCACACCTGGCAGATACCTGGGGATAGCTGGGGCACACCTGGGGGTACCTGGGATACACTTGGGGGACACTTGGGGACCCATGGGGGACACCTGGGGACAGCTGGGGATACCTGGGGACAGTGGGGGACACCTGAGATACACCTGGGATACACTTGGGGACACCTGGGGATTCCTTGGGGACACCTGGGGATAGCTGGGGGATACATGGGGACACCTTGAGGACACCTGAGCACACCTGGGGGACACCTGAACACACCTGGGGACACCTGGGCACATCTGGGGACACCTGGGCGACACTTGGGGACACTGAGGGCTCAGGGGACACTGGGGGGTCCCTATGGGCGTGTTGCTGTTGGGGGTATGGAGGATAATTAACCCCTGGGGGTTAATTGGGGGTCCCTGGGGGTTAATTGGGGGAGTCCTTGTGGGGTTCCCCATGGGTTAATTGGGGGTCCCTGTGGATTGGTTAATTGGGGGTTAATTGGGGGTTCCTGGGAGTTAATTAGGGGTCTCTGGGGTTGGTTAATTGGGGGTTCCTGGGTGTTAATTAGGAGTTAATTTGGGGTCCCTGGGGGTTAATTGGGGGAGTCCTTGTGGGGTTCCCCACGGGTTAATTAGGGGTTAATTGCGGGTCCCTATGTGTTTAGTAATTGGGGGTCCCTGGGAGTTAATTGGGGGTCCCTGGGGTGGTTCCCATGGGTTAATTAGGGGTTAATTAGGGGTCGCTGTGAATTAATTGGGGTTTAACTAGGGGGTCCTCATAGGTGGGGTTCCCTGTTGGGTTAATTGGGTGCTAATTAGCTGTTAATTGGTGATCCCCAGGCCGGGCTGGACAGGATGTCCCAGGGCCACATGCTGGCAGACGTGGTGGCCATCATTGGTATGTCCCCCTCCCCTTTTTGGGGTCCCTTCTCCATTTTTGGGGTCCCTTCCCCCGTTTCAGGCCCTTCTTCCCCATTTTTGGGTTTTCCTTTCGTTCTCTTGACGTTTTTTTCCCCATTTTAGGGCCTCCTTCCCTCTTTGGGGCATTTCTTCCCTTTCAGGGTTTCCCTCCCATTTTGGGGGTCGCTTCCCCAATTTTCCCCTCTTGGAAACCTCCTCCCCTTTTTTGGGGGGACTCCTTCCCTAATTTGGGGGGATTCTTGCCCAATTTGGGGTCCCTTTCCCCACTTTTGGGGGTTTCCTTCCCCATTTTGGAGTTCTAGCTCAGTTTGGGGTTCTCCCTCCCTTTTTAGGGTCTCTCTCCCTTTTTAGGGTTTCCCTCCCTTTTTGAGGCACCCCTTCAAATTTTGGGGTCTCCTCCCCTTCCCAAATTCCATTTCCCAATTTGGGGGGGTTCTGGCCCAATTTGGGGTCCCTTTCCCCACTTTTGGGGGGTTCCATCCCCATTTTGGGAGCATTTCCCTCCCTTTTTAGGGTCTCCTTTTCTCTTTAAGCTTTCCTTGTATTTTTCGGGTTCCCCTCCGTTTTTGGGGTGCTCCTTCCAATTTTGGGGTGTTCTTCCCCTTTCCCAACACCCATTTCCCAATTTGGGGGGGTTCTGGCCCAATTTGGGGTCCCTTTCCCCACTTTTGGGGGTTCCATCCCCATTTTGGGGGGGGTCTCCTTCTCTCTTTAGGCTTTCCTTGTATTTTCAGGGTTTCCCTCCCTTTTTGGGGTGCTCCTTCCAATTTTGGGGTCTCCTTCCCCTTTCCCAACACCCATTTCCCAATGAGGGGGGGTCTCACCCCAATTTGGGGGTCTCTCCCCCCGTTTTGGGGTGCCCTGACCCCCTTTTCCCCCCGCAGGCACCCAGGACATCGTGTTTGGGGAGGTCGATCGATGATTTGGGGTCCCCGTTCCCTCCCCGTGTGCTGCTGCAGTTTGGGGGTGTCCCTGAGCCCCCCATTTCGGGTCAAATAAAGCCAAAATCGGGTCCTGAGCCTGCCTGTCCCCTTTGTCACCCCTTTGTCACCTCCTTCCCTGGTTTGGGGGGGCTCCTTCTCCTTTTTGGGGCCTGTCTCCCCAATTTGGGGTCTCCTTTTCCCTATTAGGGTCCCTTCCCCATTTGGGGCCTCTCTCCCCAATTTGGGGGGGTCTCCTTTCATTTTTTGGGGTCTCCTTTCCTTTTTTGGGGATTTCCTTCCCCTTTTGGGATTTCCTTCCCCTTTTGGGGCCTCTCCCCCAGTTTGGGGGCCTCTCTCCCCAATTTGTGGGACTCCTGTCCTGTTTTGGGGTCTCCTTTTCCCTTTTAGGCTCCCTTCTCCTTTTGGGGCCTTTCTCCCCGATTTGGGGGGTCTCCTTTCCTGTTTTGGGGTCTCCTTCCCCTTTTGGGGTCCCTTCCCCATTTAGGGCCTCTCTCCCCAATTTGGGGGTCCTCATTCCTTTTTTTGGGGTCTCCTTTCCTTTTTTGGGATTTCCTTCCCCTTTTTGGGCCTCTCTCCCCAATTTGGGGTCTCCTTTCCTTTTTTGGGGTCTCCTTTTCCCTTTTTGGGGTCTCCTTTTCCCTTTTAGGGTCCCTTCTCCTTTTGGGGCCTTTCTCCCCAATTTTGGGGGTCTCCTTTCCTGTTTTGGGATTTCCTTCCCCTTTTTGGGGCATCTCTCCCCAATTTGTGGGACTCCTGTCCTGTTTTGGGGTCTCCTTCCCCTTTTAGGGTCCCTTCTCCTTTTGGGGCCTCTCTCCCCAATTTAGGGGGTCTCCTTTCCTTTTTTTGGGGTCTCCTTTCCTTTTTTTGGGGTCTCCTTTCCTTTTTTGGGATTTCCTTCCCCTTTTTGGGGCCTCTCTCCCCAATTTGGGGTCTCCTTTTCCCTTTTTGGGGTCTCCTTCCCCTTTTAGGCTCCCTTCCCCTTTTGCTGCCTCTCTCCCCATTTCAGGACCAGAACGATCCCCCCAAAAATTGGGGGTTCCCCCAAACTCCCCCCGTTCCCACAGGAGATTTTGGGGACCCCCTCGGGCCCCCCCAGCCCCGGAGGAGCGGCCGGACGCCGTTGGTGGCCGCGGTGACATCGGGGACAGCGGAAGGGAGGGACGGGGGTGGCACTGGGGAAGCGGGGGAGGGGCGGGCGCGGCGGTCAGCGCTGGCCCGAGGGGACATTGGGGACAATGGGGACAATGGGGACAATGGGGGCGCGGTGCCTGCTCGGCCTCGTCCTCATGGGAGCGCCCGGCCTGGCCGCAGGTGGGCACCGTGAGGGGATTTAGGGGATTTAGGGGAGTTTGGGGTGTCCGGGAG
>JAWMRF010000221.1:0-12826 GCA_035221435.1 Sphenopsis melanotis
AACGTGAGGGGAGAAAAGGGTAGGAAACGTGAGGGGAGGAAAAAAGTGGGAAATGTGAGGGGGAAAGGGCATGAAACGTGAGGGGAGAAAGGACTGGGGAAGACGAGGTGAAAAAAGGCAGAAAATGTGAGGTAAAAAATGGGAAATGTGGGGGAAAATAGGGTGGGAAAAGTGAGAGGAAAAAATGGTAGAAAAGGTGAGAGGAAAAAATGTCAGGAAATGTGAGGGGAGAAAAGAGCGGGAAACGTGAGGGAAAAAATGGAAATGTGAGGGGAAAAAATGGGGGAAAAGTTGGGAGGAAAAAATGTCAGGAGACGTGAGGGGAGAAAAGGGTGGGAAACGTGAGGGGAGAAAATGGCAGTAAATATGGGGAGAAAAAGGTGGAAAACGTGAGATAAAAAATGAGAAATGTGAGGGGAAAAAGGGTGGAAAAAGTGAGAGGAAAATATGTTGGGGAACGTGAGGGGAGGAAAGGGTGGGAAACGTGAGGGGAGAAAAGAGTGAGAAAGGTGAGGGGAAAAATGGCAGAAAATGTGAAGGGGAAAAAGGTCAGGAAACATAAAGAAAAAGAGAAAATTGCAAGACAAATGACATGGGTCCAAGAGTCCCATGGTCAGGGTCCTGCTCTAAATATTTCCCTGAATAAATTGCTTTTTGGAACAAGGCATTTGAGATTGTGGGGTTGAAGAGGTGAGGAGAAAAAACTGGAGAATCCAAAGCCATGAAACATTCCTTCCACCTTTGGTGCCATGGAAAGGAACCACCTCTTGTCGAGAACCCATGGAAGAAAAAAAAAAGATTACAGCACAAGGTGGAAAATTTAAGCTTTATTCTTGTAAATTTTATTCTTGCAAATTTTATTCTTGCAAGGACAGGAAGGCGCGGGCAGATGGCGGCAGGGCCTGGGTGGGGGTCAGGGGGGTTGGGGTGGTTTTGGGGGATTTTGAGGGGGTTTGAGGGGTTGAGAAGGGTTCTGAGGGGGAGGTTGTGGTGGGGAGAAGGGAAAAATGGGGTGTGGGGTGATTTGGGGCAGAAACAAGAGAATTTGGGGGGATTTGGTGGATGGGATTGAGAGGGATTTGGGGGTTTGGTATTGGGAGGCATTTGGGGTGGGAATGGGGGATTTTTGGTGTGAGGATAAATTTGGGGTGCAGGAAGGGAATGTGGGGGCATGGAAGCAGGATTTGGGATTTCCTCAAGGTGGAAAATTTGGATTGAGGGGGAAAAAGAGCAGGAGTGGGGCAGAAAAGGGAATTTTTGGCTGAGGAAGGGACATCCCCCAGGGGAAAGTTGGGGTTTTAGGGTGAGAATTGGGAGATCCCCCCCCCTTTTCTACCATATTTTATGACATGTTGTAGGTGTGGTTGAGACCTTTTAATTATTGCCAAGGCTCTGTGAGGTTTTTTGGTGGGGGGGTGGGGGTGGGTGTTTTGAGGGGTCTGGAGGGGATTTTGGGGGAAAATAGGGGCAGGACCAGGGGGGAAATTGAGGAGGGGGGAATAGGATTGAGGAGGGCATAAAATTTGGGGAGATGGTGGAAAAAGAAGGGGTCAGATTTTGGGGGGCTCAGATGACTTGAAGGGGGGTCTCAAACCCTCAAACCCCTCACTCCCTTTTGGAGCTGCCTGGGACCCTCCAATCTCTTCCAAAATGCATCCAGAACCCCCAAAAATCCCCTCAGGAACCCCCAAAATCCCATCAGAACCTCCCAAAAATACCAAAGGCCTCCCAAAATCCCCTTGGGATCTCCCAAAATGCACCCGGGACCACCCAATATCCCCTCGGGACCCCCCAAAACCGCTTTGAGGACCCCCCAAAAATTCCCTCGGGACCTCCCAAAATCCTCTCGGGACGTCCCAAATGCACCAAGAGTCCCCCAAAATCCCCTCGGGACCTCCCAAACACACCAAGGACCCCCCAAAATCCCCTCGGGACCTCCCAAATACACCAAGGACCCTCCAAAATGTACCCAGGACCTCCAAAATCCCCTCGGAACCTCCCAAGCCACACTCAGGACCCCCAGAAATCTCCTCTGGACCCCCTAAGCCGCACTCGGGATCCCCCCAAATCCCCTCGGGACCTCCCAAACACACCAAGGACCCCCCAATATCTCCCGAGGACCCACCATAATGCACCCGGGACCCCCCAAAATTCACCTGGGATCTACAAAATCCCCTCGCGCCCCTCCAAAATCCCCTCGAGACCTCCCAAACCGCTCTCAGGACCCCCAAAATCTCCTCGGGACCTCCCAAAATGCACCTGGCATCCCCAAAATCCCCTCGGGACCTCCCAAATGCACCAAGGACCTCCCTAAAATCCCCTCGGGATCCCCCAAAATCCTTTTGGGACGCCCCAAAATCCCACCGGAACCCTCTAAAAGCACAAAGGACCCCCAAAAATCCCCTGGGGACCCCTAAATCCCCTCAGGCCCCCCAAAATCCCCTCACGTTTCCCCTCTTTTCTCTCCTCATGTTTTCCGTTCTTGTTCTCCCCTCACGTTTCCCGCTCTTTTTCCCCTCATGGCTCCTTCCCCTTTCTCCCCTCATTTTTCCCACATTTTCTCTCCTTATTCATACCTTTTCTTCCTCTCATTTCCCATCCTTTTCACTCAAGTTTATTGTCCTTTTTGCCTTCCATTTCCTGCTTTTTCCCCTCACATTTCCTGCCCTTTTGGCCCCTCAAGATCCCCACCATTTTGTCCTCTCGCGTCTCCCTCCCTTTTCTCCCCTCACTTTTTCCACCCTTTCCCCCCTCACATTTCCTGCCCCTTTCTCCCCTCACGTTTCCCTTCTCTCCCCTTCTGTTTCCTACCTTTTCATCCTTTCATTTCCCTCCTTTTCACTCCAATTTACTGTCCTTTTTGCCTTCCATATCCCACCTTTCTTTCCCCTCACATTTACCCCCCTTTTTCTCCCCTCACGTTTCCCTCTTTTTCCCCTCATCTTTCCCTCTCTTTTTCCCCTCATGTTTCCTTCCCATTTCTCTCCTCACATTTCCCGCCATTTCTCTCCTCACGCTTCCCACCATTTCTCCCCTTGTTTCATACCTTTTCTTTCTCTTGTTTCCTGGCCTTTTCACTCGAGTTTATTGTCCTTTTTGCCTTCCATTTCCAGCCTTTTTCTCCCCTCACATTTCCCCCATTTTCTCCCTTCATGTTCCCCCCCTTTCTCCCCTCACATTTCCCTTTTCACCCCTTCAGTTTCATACCTTTTCTTCCTCTCATTTCCCATCCTCTTTGCTTGAGTTTATTGTCCTTTTTGCCTTCAATTTGCTGCCTCTTCTCCCCTCACATTTCTCCCCTTTTCTCCCCTCACCTTTCCCACCCTTTTCTGCCCTCACATTCCCCACCATTTTGTCCCCTCACATTTCCCACCCTTTCCTCCTCCCATTTCCCACCCACAATTCTCACTTTTCCCCCCCTCAGGTTTCTCTGCGAGCTTTAACATAATTGCTTCCACATTCTTTCAAAAATGGTGAATTTTATCCATGGGCAGAGCTATCTGTATGGTGCACTCATTATCAATTCTGTAGTCAATTTAAGTAAGGTTTTTATTTCATTTAAAAAGACAATAGATATCAAATTAATATCTATAATAGACATTAATAATATTTATTTAATCTATTCATAACATCTATATTCCTAATGTATATATTTTCCTAAAATACGTAATATCTATTAATAATACATATATGTTCCTAATATATATATGTTAGTAACATATATAATTTATCTATCTTGTTTACTTCTATGAATTATATATATAAAGTAATTATAGAACTATAGGGGGTTCGGAGCGGTCTGTGGCTGGGCTTGGATCCACACCGACTCCTCCCTGAGGATTTCAGACAGCCAGGTGCAGGCACTGAGGATCCTTCTCTGTGGCCTGCAAAATTTCAGATATTTCAGAATATTTCAGAATATTTCAGGTTCTGTGACAGAAGCAGAGCCCAAAAGGACAAGCAGATGCATTGAGGCCATGTGGCCACCACAGCTCCTCTTAGTTTCCTGCCAACAGATGAACTTGGAGCGGCTGCAGAGGCCATCCAGAGCCATAAATCAGCTTTTTGTGTCTTGAGCGCCTTGAAAAGATGTCCCAGCAGCTTCCCCAGGACGTGGATCTGGATGTCTGTCCTCATTTTGACCAGCCTGGGGGAGGCAGGAGGAAGAGCAGAAGGGCTGAGGGTGGGCAGGAGCCCCGGGGGTGATTCCAGACCACCTCAGGGGCTGTGGGGAATGGATCCCTACCGGTCAGGGCTGTGCTTTGAGAGAGGGACCTTCAAAAGCCAGGGCATCCTTTGCCTGATGATGATGGTGATGATGATGGTGATGATGATGATGATGATGATTCAGCAGGTGTTGGAATTGGTGTCCCTGGCAAGCCCAAGATGTGAAGGTCCCTCTCTGCTCAGTGGCACCAGCAGCACAGCCCACGCAGGGACAATCCAGATTTTCGCTGATCCGTCAGAGAGCTGAGGATCAGGCTGGTCTGAGCTGCCAGGGCACAGATGGAGGGATCCTTGTCTCGTGTTTCCATTGTGCCAAGTTCTACAACAAAAATGGAGCCCGGATGAGGCCTTGTTGGAAGCGTTTTCCTCCCTTTTCTCCCCTCACATTTCCTGCTCTTTTCTGCCCTCAATTTTCCTACCCATTTCTCCCCTCACCTTTCCCTCCCTTTTCTCCCTCACATTCCTGCCTTTTTCCCCTCACGTTTCCCTCCCTTTTCTCCCCTCATGTTCCCCACCATTTTCTCCCCTCAGCTTTCCTTCCCTTTTCTCCCCTCATGCTCCCCACCATTTTCTCCCCTCACCTTTCCTTCCCTTTTCTCCCCTCATGTTTCTCTCCCTTTTTCTCCCCTCATGTTTCCTGCCCTTTTCTCCCCTCACATTTTCCACCCTTTTATCCCCTCACATTTCCCTTTATTCCCCTCATAATAATCCCCCAAGGCTCCCCACTCACCCGAGAGGACAGCAGCCATGGTCTCCTCGTTCCGTTCTGTCAGGTGCCGTGCAGCCAGCCCTGGGCACAGAGCTCCATCAGCCCCTGCTCCTCAGCAACATGGCCGCCCTGCCCTCCCCTCAGCAGCCCGGGGGTGCAACCAGGCAAGATGGCCACCAAAGCCACCTGGGATGGCAGGGAGGGCACAAGAGGGACCCTGGGGACTGGGACTCACCAAAGAACCTGAGGGCCGCCTCTCGCAGCGGTGCCTGAGGGCTCAGCAGGTAGGGCCGGCTGTCCAGCACAAACTGTTCAGCCCTGCTGCTGTCCTTGGCCAGCTGGAGAGAGGACAAAGGTGTGAGCATTCCTCAGAGCAGCCCCGTGGCTCAGAGCCCTCCCTCATCCCAGCGCCATGGAGGGGACATGGAGGAGGCTCCTGTTCTTGAGCCAGGGGCAAGGGTGCAGCTCCAGGCTTTGGGCCCACATGCAGAGCTCACATCCCTCACATCCCTCTCCCAGCCTGGGGCTCTTCCTCACCAAGCACTCGCCCATCTCCCATATCTGCTCTTTCTGCGCCAGCTCCTTGAGCTCTTTCCACTTGAGGAGCTCTGCTACAGCCACGACGGCTTCCTTGGAGGCCTGGGGGACAGAAGCTGTGAGGTGACACCAGGGCCTGTGGAAGGAACCCAGGCCACAATGGCCGGGACCCCTGAGGGGTGCCAGCCATGCTCAGACATCGGTACCTTGGCCACGCTGGGGGCCTGGTCACTCATGTGAAGAACAAGCTGGACCAGGGCCTTCCATGAGTTTCTCCTCATGGCTTTCTTGTCCCTCCATGCTGTTTTGCCCAGCAGCTCTCTGAAGAGGGAGATGGAGCGCTCCCGCAGACACTCTTCCTTCTGGTTAGGGAGGAGGAAAGGTGAGCTTTGCACACAGCGGCTCCCAGCCCGTGGCCAGGAGGGGCTGAGCTGAGGTTTCCCACCCTTTTCTCCCCTTAAATTTCCTTCCTTTCTCTCCCCCTCATGTTTCCCACCGTTTTTTCCCCTCACATTTCCCGCCCTTATTCCCCTCACATTTCCCACTCTTTTCCCCCCACATGTTTCCTGCCCTTTTCCCCCTCACGTTTCTCTCCCTTTTTCTCCCCTCACCTTTCCCACCATTTTCTCCCCTCACTTTTCTCTCCCTTTTTCTCCCCTCGCACTTCTCTCCCTTTTTCTCCCCTCATATTTCCCTCCCTTTTCTCCCCTCACATTTCCCGCCTATTTCTTCCCCTCATGTTTCCCTCCCTCCTTCCTTTTCCCATATTTCCCTTTTCCCCTTGCCTTTCTCTCTCTTTTCTCCCCTCACGTTTCCCATCCTTTTTCCCCCTCACCTTCCCCACCATTTTGAGACCAGACTCAATGCTCCAGGCTCCCAGCCCAGAGCAGGCAGAAGCCCAGCTGGGCTGCAAAGCCCAGAATCCATCCCAGGACAGCCCAGAGGAGCAGGACGTGCTCCCAGTGCTGCTCCCAGGGCCTCTCTGTGGGCTCAGGCTCAGCCTTACCGCATCAAAGAGGCTCCAGAGCTTCTGCACCGCCTTCAAAGCCATGCTGCTGGCCTCTTTCTTCTTCAGCTGCCCCAGAACGTTGCGGAAGGTGTCCAGAGCCATCACTGAAATGTCCCAAGACCAATGTCCCAGGAATTTCAGCATCTCGGGCAGGAGGCTTTTCATTTTTTTGGCCTGTGTACAAGAGAGTTTCCATTCTGTGAGAATTTCAGCTCCCAAAACAGCCGCCAGGCCACATCATGGCAGGCAGAGCGTTCGGAGCAGTCACCCCAACATCTGACTCCCAGCCCAACCAAGCCACCACCTTCTCTGAGACCTCAGAGTCCAGGTGCCACATCCTGCCCCTGACAGCCTCCTGCTCACCGTCTCGGCGCTCTCCGACAGCGTCTCCAGAGCCCTGAGCACCAGAAGGACCATTTCCATCTTTGGAGACTTCTGAAGGCTCAAGTTCTTGTAGAGTGGCCTTATTTTGTTCTCCAGCACATCACCGTAGGCCAGCATCTGGAAAAAAAGCAGCAGAGAGCTGGCAGGGCTCCCCTGGCGCAGCTGAGGGCAAGGACACGTGGGCTTTCCCTGAGGACTCACAGATAAGAAAGTGAGGCACGACTTCTGCTGCCCGCTGAAGACGTCCTCCTGCCAGTCCTGGACTTGGACTTGCAGCTCCTTCAGAACCTTCTCCAGAGTCTGGCGCACAGAGAACATGGCCTTCCACAGACTGACGTTGTCACTGCAAGGCAGAGCGCTGTCAGCACGGCTGCCTCGGCTACCACAGCCCTGCCTGGGCTTGGCGTGGCCTTGGCTCTGGCAGCCATAATCTCCCCACTGGGAAAAACCTCTCCAGGTGGTCAGGGCCAGTACCTGAAATTCGGTGTGGCCTCCAGAGCTGCTGTGATGACCTTCTCAGGCCACTTATTCGCCAGGAAGACAAGGAGGGAGTGCAAGCTGTTTGCGGTTGCTGCGTTTTTCTCGTTACAGTAGCGAAAGATGTGTCTCACCACCTTTGGCACCTGCAGGGAACACAGGTCAGGGTGGTGCTGCTGTATCTTGGGTTGCCCTGCCCATCCCTCTGTTAGGATTTAAATAATGCAGTTAAGCCTTCTCAAAGCACTGCCAAAGAGGGAAATTCACATAAGCCACCACACCAGATGTGGCCAAAAGGAAGGTGTTAATTCCAGATCTGAACGGAGGTTTGGAATCAGCACCCTGGACAAAATGCCAGGGAAAAGCACAGACAGCAACAACAGCAGGAGCAGGTGAGGCAGATCTGGCTAAGCTGCCTCAAGGTGGCTTCAGGAGCCTCCATTGGGGAGGGATGGAGGCAGCAACCTGACAGGGCTCAAAGGCAAAGCAATCCCACCACAGGCCACTCACATCCGTCAGCCACATCTCAGGGGAATTCATGGCCTCCTCCAGAAACTCCACTGGCCCATCCTTGTTCCCGAGGTTGGAGCGTCCCAAGATCTCAATGGCCCTGAGGACGACTCCCGTCCTCTCGTCTGGCCCGAGGTAGCTACCAAAGGCCTGGGGCAGGAAGGAAGGGAGCAGAGGCCAGTGCCAGCCAGTGCCATTTTCCCCCCTCATGTTTCCCACCCTTTTCCACCTCACGTTTCCCTCCCTTTTCTCCCCTCACGCTTCCCGCCATTTCCCCCCTCTCATTTCTCCCCTCACATTTCCTTTCCTTTTCCCCCTTAACTTTTCCCTCCCTTTTCCCCCTCATATTTCCCCTACTTTTCTCCCATCACATTTCCCCCACTTTTTCCCCTCACTTTTCTCACCATTTTTCCCCTTGTTTTTCCCACCCTTTTTCTCCCCTCACATTTCCCACACTTTTCTCCCCTCACCTTCCCCACCATTTTGTGCCCTCGCATTTCCCACCCTTTCCTCCCATTTTTTGCCCACAATTTCTCACAATTCTCATTTCACCAGGGACATCCCTGCTGGTTCTGTGCCCCTTTGCACACACAAATCCCTCGCTGATGCCACAGGTGAGAGCCCCAGCAAGGTGGGATGGCTCCATACCTGAACTTTCCAGGTGATGGACCCGTTCACCCAGGAGTAGATCTCCAATTCCCAGTGTTCTGGGGGCTCGACATGATTCTCTGACCCGTCACCTAAAAAGAGGACATGGTGGCACCCACACCAAGAACCAGGGGCCATCACAAGGCCAAGAAGACAAATAGGTGTACATGGAGAATGCAGCCCACCACAGCTTCTCTTACGTTTCTGCTCCGAGAGGAACTTCATGAGGGTGCAGAGAATTTCCACCTCCGCTGCGATGCTTTCTGGTGGCCTGAACAACTTGAAAAACAGATGGCCCAGCAGCTTCCCCAGGACTGGGATCTGGATCTGTTCTCTGGCAGCATCATCATCATCATCATCCTCATCTTCATCAGCCTGGGGGAGGCAGGAGGAAGAGCAGAAGGGCTGAGGTGAGGTCTGAAGGCAATTGTGGGGCTGTGGCTGTACCAGGACACAGGGATGGAGGGTGACCAGTCCTTACCTCCCTGGTGGCAGAGTCAACCAGCAAATGGCTCAGCATCTTAATCCTGCCTATGGCCCTCTCCTGCACTGTTGCCATGTCACAGAACAGGTAATCCAGCAGAACCTGGGGACAGAGAAGCTGCAGGTGAGAAGAGAAAGAAAAAGGTCTTTCTCCCTCGAGAAAGAACTTTTGCTGATAACAAGCTATTCAATATCACTGCGTGACTGAGAAGAACTAGAACATCCCCTTGTGAGATGCTCCGCCCAGAAGGAGGAGCCAAGCATTTCTAATCCAAAAATTCTAAAACACCAGCACAGCTTCTCCACTGGATTCCCCAGAAAAACAGCAGCTGCCTCTTCTTGCACTGGATCTTCAGAAGAAGAAGAAATCCTTTTCTACAAGAAAACAGAACCCTGCTCCAACAGAACCACACCTGACACTTCAGGAGGGCTGCAGCCACAATTCCAATTCCACTGCTGTCAGGTTGAGTTCTGACTCTGTTCTAGTGTCCTGCATTGTTTGTTTTATCCTTATTTTTTAAGAACTGTTATTTCCTGCTCCCTTTTTTTTTTTTTTTCTTTTTTTTTTTTTTTGCCTGAGAGCTCCCTAATTTCAAATTTATAGCAACTCAGAAAAGTAAAGCCCCAAGCAAAGCCTGCAGGGAGTCTCCTCCTTTGCTAGGAGCCAGGACAAGACTGGACACAACCCTGAGCTCCTTTTCCTCCAGACTGAGGAACACCTGCAGATGTTCCTTCCACCTTCCCCACACTCCAGACCTCCAAGGCGTCCTGCAGCATCTCGCAGATATTGGAGCCGGGAGAGTTGAGCACCATCACCTCCAGCATGATGTCCATGGAGAGCAGGGCCTGCAAGGATGACAGAGAGCAATGCTTCTGCTGTCCCTGCCACCACCAGGAGCCTGATCTGGACTCGCAGCGTGAGGGGAGGGACACAGGAACAGGCCGTGTGCTGGGGGCAGTGCTGGAACCCAGCAAGGGATGAAGGAACGAGGGTTGGAAAGCGAAGCTGAGACTGAATCTTCAGTCCAGGAGCAGCCCAGGAGGTCTGGAGGCTCCTCCAGTTCTCGCGGCACTCACCCGAGTACAGAGGGTCGCTTGCTGCCTTGGCATTGCCGAGCGTGGGCGAAGGAAAAAGACGCTGTTGAAGCAGAGTCTGAAAACCTTTTTGGTGTCCAGCACTGCCCCGATGGTGCTGCCAAGAGAGAGGGGCCCCGTTGGACACTGGTGTTGGGAGCAGCACCTCGAGATCTCCTGCAGCACCACTGAAGGTGCTGCATTTTTCAATTCCCATTGAAAAATGGGAAGTGGGAGGGGAAAAAAGAGTGGAAAAAAGTGAGAGGAAAAAAGGAGGGATGGGAAGGGTCTGAGGGCCCTTGGGTCAATACCTCAGTCCAGCAAAGGCGAGCATGGCATGGCGCCGCAGCCGGCTGCAAATCTCATCCCTGGGCTCCAAACTCAGCACCATCTGCAGAGCACAGCCGGGCTGGAACATGGCAGCTGCCACCAGAGCCATGCCCTGCCCTCATGGACCCCAAGAATGGAGCCCTGGATCCCAAAAATGGAACCCTGAACCCCAAAAATGGAGCCCTGGACCCCAAAAATGGAGCCCAAGACCCCCCTGAACCCCAAAAGAGGACCCCGGGATCCTAGGAATTCCCTGGACCCAAAAAATGGAGGCCTGAACTCGAAAAATGGAGCCCTGAACCCCAATGCCCTGAGGATAATGAGGGTCCGTGCCCCCTCACCTGGATCTTCTCCACCAGCTTGTGTCTGCTGCAGAAATCCTTCAGGTCCTCAGTGTAATCATGGAGTATGGCGTCTCTGCACAGGATGGAGATGCTGTGGAGGAACTCCTCCTTCTGCTCCTCATCCTGGAACTGGGGGGGGACAGTGACAATGGGGCAGCGTGAGGACACCCAGAGCCCTGAGGGAGCAGAGCCAGCACCCACAGCCAGGCACAGCCATCATCCAGTGTGGCTACCTTGCTGGGGTCGGTGGCAAAATCGTGGATGAACTCCAAGAAACGTCGTGCGTAAGCAGGTATCCAGCTGTTATCTAACAAAGAGGGAGAGAAGGGAGAGTTTCAGGGAGTGCTGTGATGGGAGGGAGGAAGGAGCAGAAAATGGGTCCCCTTTGGTGCTGGGAGCCAGCCCTGCCCAGTCCCTCAGGGCCCCTCACTCACTGAGATGCTCCGCCATGATCATCTCGGTGCGCTCCCCTGGAGATCTGCTCTTTTGAGGAGCCTCCACCTTCTCCCAGCCCACCTTGGGCGGACTTGGAGATGTCTCCTCCATTCTACAGAAGGGAGGATGACTACAGGGAAGGGCGGTAAATGCAGTCGGATGAAAATTTGATTAATTCAGGGCAAAACGTGAGCTGTACTCGCGGGTTTGTCACCAGCAGCGCACTCGCGTCCTGTCTGGTCGCTGTCCAAACGGACACTGAGGGTTGGCGGTTGCTGTCATGCCAACAGAGCCTGGTGGCGTGGAAGGTGTCGCTGGCCCTTTGTGACAGCCCAGCGTTCCTCACTGAACGTTCCATGTGTGGATTTCTTCTCCTGCTCCCCCCTGAGGCGGTGATGGAGAACTGCAGGGAAAAAAAATGAAAGGTCGCAGGTTGAGTTGAGAATAATTTATTAAAAGCAGCAATGAAATGGAGAAAGAGTCCTGAGCTGCCAAAGGTTATGGATGGAAAAAAAAGACCAAAGGCTGCGATGGCGGCGAGGGGGATGGAGATGGAGACAGCCAGGAGGAGTGGAAGACTCGAGAGGAAAAGCCAATTTGGGGAGGGAAATATGAGGGGAGAAAAAGGCAGGAGCAGGAGGGGAGAAAATGGTGGGAAATGTGAGGGGAAAAAATGTCAGGAAACACGAGGGGGAGGAAATGGTGGGAAATGTGAGGGGAGAAAAGAGCAGGAAACGTGAAGGGGAAAACGGCAGGAAATGTGAGGGGAGAAAAGTGGGGCAAACGCGAGGGGAGAAGGGCGTGAAACATGAGGGGAAAAGGGCGGGAAATATGAGGTAAAAAATGGGAAATGTAGGGGAAAATAGGGTGGGAAAAGTGAGAGGAAAAAATGGTAGAAAAAGTGAGAGGAAAAAATGATGGGAAACATGAAGGGAGAAAAGGGCAGGAAACATGAGGGGGAAAACAGTGGGAAATGTGAGGGGGGAAAAGTGGGGGAAAGGTGAGGGGAGAAGGGTGTAAAACATGAGGGGGGAAAAAGGAAGAAAATGTGAGGTAAAAAATGGGAAATGTGGGGGAAAATAGGGTGGGAAAAGTGAGAGGGAAAAATGGTGGGAAACGTGGGAAATGTGAGGGGAGAAAAAGCAGAAAATGTGAGGTAAAAGAGAGAAAAGTGAGGGGGAAAATGGTGGAAAAAGTGAGAGGAAAAAATATTTGGAAACGTGAGGGGAGAAAAGGGTGGGAAACGTGACGGGAAGAAATAGGCAGGAAATGTGAGGGGGGAAAGGGTGGGAAAGGTGAGGGGGAAAAAGGCTGAAAATGTGAGGTAAAAAATGGGAATTTTGAGGGAAAAAAGAGTGGAAAAAGTGAGAGGAAAATATGTCAGGAAACGTGAGCAGAGAAAAGGGTGGGAAATGTGAGGGAAGAAGTGGGTAGGAAAAGTGAGGGGAAGAAATGGCGGGAAACATGAGGGGAGAAAAGGGGGGAAACGTGAGGGGAAAAAAGGCGGAAAATGTGAGGTAAAAAGGGGGAAAGGTGAGGGAAAAAATGGTGGAAAAAGTGAGAGGAAAAAATGTTGGTGGGAAACGTGAGGGGAGAAAAGGGTAGGAAACGTGAGGGGAGGAAAAAAGTGGGAAATGTGAGGGGGAAAGGGCATGAAAC
>JAWMRF010000230.1:0-10773 GCA_035221435.1 Sphenopsis melanotis
GGAGCCCACACAGCCCCCAGGGCCCAGGGAGCCCCCTGCCCACCCCCCGGACACCCCAACAAACGGGATCCCCCACCCCGCGACCCCCGACCACTCTGAGGGGCGTCCGTGGCTTTGAGGACCCCTCCCCAAACCCCAAATCCCCCCCCCCCATCATTCCCAGAGCAGGATTTGGGGGCAGCACCCCGGGGGGGGGGTGTCTCACCTGCAGGCAGGTGTGGCGGTGCAGGAAGGTGCCGGGGGGGCAGTGACAGCCCTCCTGGCACCCCCCCGCGCACCCCACGGCCCCCCCGAGGTGGGCGCAGCTCCGGGGACACCCCGAGCCCCCCCCGCACTCGCGGAACGTCCGGCCCGGGGGGCACCCGGCCTCTGCACCCCCCGAAAAAACGCTCAGTGCCTGGGGGGCAGCCGGCCTGTGCCCCCCAAAAACACCCCTGAGCACCCCGGGGGGCAACTGGCCTGTGCCCCCCCAAAACACCTCTGAGCACCCCGGGGACACCCGGCCTGTGCCCCCCCAAAAACACCCCTGAGCACCCCGGGGGCATCCAGCGTGTGCCCCCCAACACCCCCGGCTCAGGGCCCCATGGGACGTGGTGGGGGGATGAGGGGCAGGGCTGTGGGGCACTGGGGGTCTGTGGGCACTGTGGGGTCCGTGGGGTCCGTGGGGTCTTTTGGGTCTTTTGGGTCTGTAGGGTCTGTGGGGCACTGTGGGGTCCATGGGGCACTGTGGGGTCCGTGGGGCACTGGGGGTATGTGGGGCACTGTGGGGTCTGTGGGGCAGGGCCGTGGGACAGGGCAGGGTTGTGCTCAGGGTCTCTGGGTGACATCTATGGGTGACAGTGTCCGGGCTGCGGTCCCTGTCTCGGGGTCCCTGGGTCACATCTGTGGGGAGGGGTCTCTGGGTCAGGTGTCTGGATGAGGGTCCCCATGTCGGGGTTCCCGTGTCGGTGTCCCCGTGTCGGTGTCCCCGTGTCGGTGTCCCCGTGTCGGTCTGTCCGGCGGCACTCACCGCGGCACACGTGGCTGTGGCAGCTCTGGCTCTGCAGTGCGGGCCCCGGGCACGGGGGGGTCCCGCAGCCCCGGCGGCGCCAGCGCTCGCCCCCCCCGCACGGGGCGCTGCAGCCGCCCCAGGGCCCCCACGGCGACCACCGGGCGGGCACCGGCGCCTCGGGGGCCCGGGCGGGCTCCGCGCTCCATGGGGACACCGGCACCGGCGGGGTCTCCGTGCTCCAGGGCGACACCGGCACCGGCGCCGGGGGCTCTGCGCTCCATGGGGACACCGGCACCGGCACCGGGGGCTCTGCGCTCCACGGCGACCACGGGCCGATCGCGGCGCCCGGGGACTCCGGGGGTTCTGGAAGCTCCAGGGGCTCCGGGGGCTTCGAGGACTCCGGGGGCTCCGGGGACTCGGGGGGTTCTGGGGGCTCCGGGGGCTCCGGGACCCAGAGTGGCTCCGTGCCCCAAGGCAGCTCCGTGCCCCACGCCGGCTCCAGCGCCCACGGCGACCCTGGGGTCTCGGGGGTCTCTGGGGTCTCTGAGGTCTCTGGGGACTCCGGGATCTCCGGGGTCTCTGGGGACTCCGGGGTCTCTGGGGTCTCCGTGCCCCCCGGCGGCCCCGCGCTCCCGGGCTCTGCGGACAGACGGACAGACGGACACGAGGCGCTCGAGGGGCCGCGGGGGCACTCGGGGGTCCCAGCTCCGGGACTCGGGGTGAACCTGGCACGTACCGGGTCCGCAGAGCTCGGGACAGCTCCGCACCTCGCGGGGGGTGCCGGTGCAGGGAGCACCGCCCGGCGCGGCCGCGGGGTTGGTGGGGGACCTGTGGGGAGTGGGGCAGGACCCCCGTTATGGGGCCGGACCCCCATTATGGGGCCGGACCCCCCGTTATGGGTCAGGAGCCCCCGTTATGGGGCAGGACCCCCTGTTATGGGTCAGGACCCCCCGTTATGGGGCAGGATCCCCTGTTATGGGTCAGGGCCCCCCGCTATGGGGCAGGACCCCCGTTATGGGTCAGGCCCCCCCCTCTATGGGGCAGGACCCCCCGCTACGGGGCTGCCCCTCACCTGAAGCGCTGCCGGGTCCCGGTGCCGCAGTCACAGCGGGTCCAGGGGGTCCAGCGCGACCACCCGCAGGATTCAGGGGGGCCCCGATTCCCGGGCACCCCCATCACCCCCGCAGGGACCCCGCAGGCTCTGGAGGGAAAGGGAGGGGCACTCCAAACCCTGCGGAGCCCCTGGGAGCCCCCGATGTTCAGGGGCCCCATTTTCTGGGGATGCCCAGCACCGAGGTTTGGGGTGCAGATGGGTTTGGGGTGCAGCAGAGTTCAGGTACTGGTGGGATTTGGGGTGCAGATGGGTTTGGGGTGCAGCAGGGTTCAGGTACGAGTGGGTTTTGGGGCACAGATGAGTTTGGGGTGTAGCAGGGTTCAGGTACGAGTGGGTTTTGGGGCACAGATGGGTTTGGGGTGCAGCAGAGTTCAGGTACAGGTGGGATTTGGGGTACAGAGGTGTCTGGGTTATGGGGGATGGGGGCACAGATGGGTTTGGGGTGTAGCAGGGTTCAGGTACGGGTGGGATTTGGGGTACAGAGGTGTCTGGGTTATGGGGGATCGGGGTACAGAGGGGTTTTGGGGTACCTGGGCTCGATGCAGCCGCTCCCCTGCAGCACCAGCCCGGGCCGGCACCGGCAGCCTGGGGGTGGGGGCGTTCAGGGGGGCTTCAGCCCCCTGCACCCCTCACAACGCGCCCTCAATCCCCCCCAGCCCCCCAGACTGCTCCGTGCCCCCCTCAAGTTCCCAGACCCTCCCTAAATTCTCTCCCAGCCCCCCAAGTCCTCCCAAGCCCCCTCAAGCCCCCTCCATGCCCTTCCAAGTTCCCAGGTCCCCCCAAGTCCCCCAAATGCCCCAAATGCCCCCTTGCCCCCCCCAGCCCTACCCAGGCCCCCCCGAGACCCTCCCGGGACCCTCCCACGCCCCCCCTGTGTCCCCCAGACCCCCCCGACCTTCCTGGCAGCCCCCCGGGCAGGAGCTGTTCCCACTCAGGTCCGCGCAGCTGGGGGGGCAGGGGGGGACCCCCAGATCCTCGCACCCGCCCGGGGGCACCAGCAGCGCCTGGGGGGGGCAGGCTGGGGGAGACACGGGGGGGTCAGCGGGGAAAGGGGGACTCGGGGAGGTTTGGGGGGCTCGGGGAGACACGGGGGGTCAGGGATGGGGGGGCCATTGGAGCAGTCAGGGATGGAGGGGTTGGGGGGACTTCGGGGATTTTAGGAGGCTTGGGGTGAGCACGGGGGGTTTGGGGGCTCGGGGGGTCCGGGGGGGGATTTGGGGAGGGGCAGTGGTGGCGTTTAGGGACGGGGGGACATGGTTGGGGTTGGAGGGGGGTCCCCGGCCCCCCGTCCCCCCGTACCTGGGGGGTCCCCGCAGGGCCGCAGGTTGCAGGGCCGGCTCTGCAGCGCCCCTCCCTCGCACGGACGCCCCCCGTTTTTTGGGGGGGGGTCGCTGCAGCTGCGGCGGCGAATCTGCTGCCCCCCCCCGCACGGGGCGTCGCAGGCGCTCCAGGACCCCCAGGGCGCCCACCCGCCCGGGACTGGGGGGGCACGGGGCGGTCAGGGGGGTCAGCACCCCCACACCGCCCCAGGGCCACCCCCTGCCCCACAGTGCCCCCCTTGGGACCCCCCCGAGTGGGCAGCGAGCCCCCCGCACCTGGGGACTGCAGACCCCCTCGGCCGGGGATGGGGGTCCCACTCACTGGGGGGGTCCCAGACTCGGGGGGGCCCAGCCTGGAAAGGGGGATCGGTCCCACCCCCGCAGAGCCCACACCCCGGGGGTCCGACCCCATAAGGGGGTCCCACCCTTTACCGGGGGTCCCACCCCAAAAGGGGGTCCCGGCCCTCCTGAAGGTCCCGCCCTTACCGGGGGTCGCCGCCCCGCCGGGGGTCTCAGCCCGAGCGGGGGGCGGGTTTGGGGGTACCTGGGCAGGCTCGCAGGAAGCACACGCGGGTGTCGGTGTCGGTGTCGGTGCCGGTGCCGGTGCCGGGGGGGTGGGCGCAGCCCCCCCCGGGCGGGGTCTCCCTCCGGCGCCGCAGAGCGACCCCCACCCCGCAGGAGCGGCTGCAGGACCCCCACCCCCCCCAGGGCGGGGGGGCGCAGCCTGGGGGGCACGGGGGGGGGCAGGGTGACCCCCGGGTTTTGGGGGCCCACCCTCAGCCCCCCCGTGTTTGGGGGCACCCCCTGCAGCCCCACCCCAAGCTCGGACCCCGCAGCCCCCCCTGACCGGGCACTGCCCCCCCCGAGCCCCCGGCCCTGGGGGCTGTTTGGGGCCCCGTCCCCCCCTTCCACCGGGACTCCCCAGTTCCGGGGGGGCCGTTCTGGGGGGGCCTTTCCCCCCCACCTCCCGGGGTCCCCTCACCTGGGGGGGTCGCGGAGGAGACCCCTGTGGGAGCCAGCGAGGGCAGCTCCGGCTCGAGGGGGGTCGCGGAGCCCTCGGGGGGGCTCGGGGTGTCCTCGGGCGGGGTCGCGGCTCTGGGGGTGCCCTCAGGGGGGCTCGGGGTGTCCTCGGGCTGGGTCGCCGTTCTGGGGGTGCCCCCGGCCGCGCTGGGGGGCTCCGGGGGGGTCTCGGCGCCTCTGGGCCCCTCGGGCCCGGCCGTGGGGCTGGAGGGGGCACGGTGAGGGAGCGGGGGCAGCGGGGGTCACCCCCAGTGCCCCCCCGCTTTGGGGACCCCCAAATTCCCGTGCTGCACCGTGCCCCTCGTACCCGGGGCTGCCGGGGGCCTCGGCACCACCTGGGGACAGCGCTGTCGTCATCCCGGGCGGGGTGGCCGTGGCGTTGTCACCTGCGGCGGGGACGGACACGGCGGTGACGGGCACCGGCGGATGGGGGCCACCTCCACCTGTCCCAGGAGCCCCGGGGCCCCCGGGACCCCCGAGACCCCGCACTCACCCGCGGGGCCGCAGGTGCAGCAGGAGCCGCCGTCCCCTTCCCGCAGCGCCTGGCCCTGGGGACAGCGACAGCGTCACCGCCACCGCCACCCGCGGCCGGGCCCGCGCCCCGCGCCCCCTCCTCACCTGGGGACAGCCGCGGAGGGGACAGTAGGGGACACAGCGGACGGTCCCGGCCGGCAGGCACTCGCACACCTGGCACGGCTCCCCCCGCCAGCGCTCTCCGGGGACGCGCCAGCGGCCGCGCTCCCGGCACCGCGGGCACGGCGCCGTGCGGCACCTGCGGGCGGCACCGTCACGCACCCGCGGGACCCCCCGGGCCCCCCGCCCGCCCCCCGGGCCCCGCTGACCGTCGCGCCTTGCGGTAGATGCCGCGGCAGGGGCGGCCGGCCCCGCGCCGGGCCGGGTTCGAGGGGCTGCGGAAGGACCACTGCACGCCGGGGCTCCCGCAGCCGCCCGCGCACGGCCCCCACGGCGACCACGGGGACCAGCCGCAGTCCACTGCGGGGGACACCGGGTCACCGGGACACCCGGGCACCGCGGCGGGGACACCGGGTCACCGGGACACCCGGGCACCGGGCACCCCTGGGCAGCACCGCGGGGACGGCGGGTACCGGAGACCCCGTCGCGCCCGGACCCACCTGAGCAGCCGGGGTGGGGGCGGCAGTGTCGCAGCTGTCCCTCGAGGCAGGTGCACAGGCGACACCCGAGCGGCACCGGGGCGCCCGGGGGGAAGCGGCGCCCCCCGGCCCGGCACGGGCACTGCCGCGGCCGCACGCACCCCGCGGGCCCCGCGCCGCCCTCGGGCGCCTCCAGCACCTGCCCCGCCGGGCACCAGCACCCTGCGGGGGCGAGGGGGTCAGGGGGCGCCCCTCGCGTCGGGGAGCCCCCATAGCCCCCCGTGTCCCCCTCACCTGGGCGGCAGGGCGGGGGTCGCGGGCAGGGGACGGCGGCGGCCAGGTCGGCGCAGGAGGCGGGGCAGGGGGCGCAGGGCAGGGGGCGCAGCCCCTCCGCGCACTCCGAGGCGTTGGGGCAGCCCCCCGGGGCACAGGGGGCTGCGGGCAGGGTCAGGCACGGAGACCGCCTGCCCCACCGGCCCCCCTGAGCCCAGAACACAGCCCCCCACCCCAGCGGGACCCGGCCGTGCCCCCCCTGTCCCAGCAGGGCCCGCCCGCCCCACAGAGCCCCTCACCCTGGGGAGACCCCGCGCCCACTGAGTGCCCCCCACTCTGCAGGGCTCATCTGTCCCACGGAACACCCCGAGACCCCCCACCCCATTGGGCCCTGTCCCCAGAGCCCCCCGCCCCATGGGCTTCCCCCCTCCCACCGGACCCGACACCCCCAGACCCCCCCGAGCCCCCGTCCCCCCATCCCGCACCCACCCATCTCCAGCGCTCCGGGGCTCCCCCCGCGCAGCTCCTCGCAGGCGCGGCCGCCGTTCTGGGGGGGCTGGCACCCCCTGCTGCGCAGCCGGACCCCCCCGCAGCCCCCCGGGCACTCGGACCAGGGCCCCCACGGGCCCCACGCGCCGTCCACTGCGGGGGGGGCGGGTTAAGGGGGCCTCGGAACCCCCAAACCCCTCTGGGACTGTGGGGCCCCCGAACTCCCCCGGGCAGCCCGAACCGTGGGGACCCCCAGATCCCTCAGGTGCCCCATGAGAGCCCAAACTGCCCCGGGGTCCCCCCAGGCCCCCCTCACTTCTCTGGGCACTCGTGGCAGTATCAGGGCTACCCGCGCTGCCCCCGGGACCCCGACACCCCCCGGCCCCCCCAAACCCTCCGGGGTGCCCCGGGGTGCCCCCAAACCCTCCACGGTGCCCCGGGGTGCCCCCGCTCACCCGGGCAGGCCCGGTGGAAGCAGGGTCTCTCCTGCTCGCGGGGTCCCCGGCAGCCCCGCAGCAGCCCCGGGTGGCGCTGGTGACACCCCCGGGCGCGGCGCTGCCCCCCGGGCCCGCAGGGGCGGCTGCAGGACCCCCAGGGCCCCCAGGGCCCCCAGAGGCCGCAGCCCCGCTCGTCCCCGGCCGAGGCGCAGTCCCGCAGCCCGTCACACACCTGCGGGGACACCGCGGCGGGAGGGGACGCTGGGGACATGGGGGAACACCGGGGTGACACCGGGAGGGAGCTGGGGGACACTGAAGTGGCACTGAAAGGAGGTCATGGGACGCTGGGACACCGGGGTGACACCGGGAGGGGGTGAGGGGAGTCAGGGACATCGGGAGGGGGGGTCGGGAGGGGCCAGGGGACAGCGGGGGTGGCGCTGGGAGGATTCGGGGACATCGCGGGAATGATGGAGGGGACACGGGGGTGACACCGGGAGGGGACAGAGGACACCGGGGTGTCCCTGGAAAGGGGTCGGGGACACGCTGGGGCACGGGGTGACAGCAGGAGGGATCGGGGGCTCCACGGCAGCCCCGGGAGGGAGCCGCGGTGGCCCGGGCCGGTGGCGGCGCCCTTGTCCCCGTTACCTGCTGGAAGGTGACACATTCCCCGTCCCCGCAGTCGAACTCTGCGCAGGGACCCCGCGGGCTGCTCCCGGGGCCGGGGGGCTCTGGGGGGGCACGAGGGCTCTGAGGCGTCCCCAGGGGACTCAGGGGGGTCCCGGGGGGTGTGGCCCCCTCCGGTGGGATCCCCTCCCTGCCGAGTTCCCGCTCCCTCCCCACGGGACCCCGGAGTTCTCCCCCCTCAGCCCCGGGGTCCCCAGGAGGGACACGGGGGGCACTCCCAGACCCCCCCAGAGTCGGACCGCGGGGTCTCACCGCACAGCCGGGGGCTCTCATCGGCGCTGTCGCGACAGTCGGGGACGCCGTCGCAGAGGCGGCGAGGGGGGACGCAGGCGGGGCCGCAGGGGCCGCGGCCGGGGGCGCAGCGGGGGTCGCAGGGCAGGTGGCCGGGGGCGCACGGGGGGTCGCAGCCTCCCTCGTCGCTGCCGTCGGGACAGTCGCTGTCGCCGTCGCAGCGCCACCCCCGCGGGACGCACCCGCCGCTGTCGCAGCGCAGGGACCGGGGCGGGCAGGGCGCTGCCGAGGGGGTGGCGGGGCCGGGGACAGCGGCGGTGACAGTGACAGTGTCGGTGACAGCATCGGTGACAGCGGCGGTGACAGCGGCGGTGACAGTAGAGGCGTCGGGGGCGGCGTCGGCGACAGCGTCAGTGTCACTGACAGTGACAGCGCTGGCGACAGTGACAGTGCTGGCGACAGTGCCGATGGCGCTGGTGACCGCGATGGCAGTGTCGGCGGTGACGGCGGTGACAGGGGCGGTGACAGCGGTGACAGGTGACAGCGGCGCGGGGGGCAGCGCCACCGCGCACCCCGCCGGGCTCTCGTCCCAGCCGTCGCGACAGTCGCGAGCGCCGTCGCACACGGCGGCCTCCGCCACGCAGGAGCCGTCGGGGCAGGGGACGGTGCCGGGGGCGCAGGTGGCCCGCGCTGGGGACACGGGGACAGCGGTGACACCGCCGCCGTGGGGAGCGGGGACCAAAGGGGGGGTCCCAGAGGGGCTCGCGGGTGAGGAGGTCACGGGGAGGGGTCCCCAAAGGGGGCGATGCCGGGTAGGGGGTCCCCGGGGGGGGGCAGCCCCTGGGTCGGGAGCCTCGCGGGGCGGATGGGGGCGGTCCCCAGGGGGGGCTCTCGGTGCGGTGGTCCCAGGGCAGAGGGGCCGGGGGGTCCCAGGATGGGGTTCCAGGGTGGAGGGTCCCAGGTTGAGATCCCCGGTGGGGTGGTCCCAGAGCAGAGGGGCCCAGGTGGGGGTCCCCAGTGGGGCGGTCCCAGGGCAGAGGGGCCGGGGGGTCCCAGGAGGGGTTCCCATTGCGGTGTCCCCCCCGCACCCCTCACCGGGGCAGTTGGCCTCGTCGGCGCCGTCGGGGCAGTGGCGGCGGCCGTCGCAGATGGCGGCGGGGGGCTGGCAGCCCCCCCCGGGGCACGGCAGGTGCCCCTCGGGGCAGGCGCAGCCGCTCTCGTCGCTGCCGTCCCCGCAGTCGTCGCGGCCGTCGCAGCGGTGGGGGTAGGGGACACAGCGGCCGGCCCCGCACCGGAACTGCCCCGGGCCGCACCGGGGGGCGCAGCCTGCGGGGACGGGACCCCCGGGTGGGCACGGGCACCCCCACCTGGGGCACGGGCACCCCGCGGGACACAGGCGAATCTCTGCTCCGGGGGGGCTCCCGAGCAGCGCCACCCCCGGGACCTCCAGATGCCGCAGGGGGGGCACAGAGCCCCGGGTTGGGGGACTCAGGGACCCTCAGTGTGGGGCACAGACCCCCAGGGTTGGGGGGCTCAGGGACCTCACACAGACCTCAAAGCCTGCAGGGCTCTCTATTTCCCCAGGACCCCCAAACTCCCTGCAGCCCCTCCCCACTCCCAGGACCCCCCGTGCTCACTCACCCGCCTCGTCCGAGTCGTCCCCGGGGGGACAGTCGAGGCGCCCGTCGCAGAGCCGCGCGGGGGGCAGGCAGCGCCCCCCGGCACAGGCGAACTCGGGGGGCGCGCAGGCCCGGGGGGGGCAGCCCGCCTCGTCCCAGCCGTCGGGGCAGTGCGTGACGCCGTCGCAGCGCGCCCCCCAGGGCAGGCAGCGCCCGCCGGGGCAGCGCGGCTGCTGGGGGGCGCAGGGAGGGTCGCACAGCTCGTCCGAGCCGTCCCCGCAGTCGTCCTCGTTGTCGCAGAGCCACGCGCCGGGCACGCAGAGCCCCCCGGCCCGGCAGCGGAACTCCCACGGGGCGCAGCCCGGGGCGGCGGGGCACGGGGCCGCGCTCGGGGGGCACTGCCAGCGCCCCGCCAGGCACGTGCTGCGGGCGGGACACGGGCGGCACTCACTGGGTCCCCCCAGTGTCCCCCCAGAGCCCCGGCGTTCCGGTGTCCCCCGGCTTAGTGTCAGTGCCCTGATGCCCCAGTGTCCTGGTGTCCCGGGGTCCCGGTGTCCCCACACCCTGGTGTCCCGGTGTCCCACATCCCAGTGTCTCCGTGTCCTGCTGTCCCAATGTACTAGGATACCCGTACCCCAATATCCCATTTCCCCGGTGTCTCTGTGTCCCCATGTCCTGGTGTCCCGGTGTCCTGGTGACCCCACATCCCAGTGTCCCGGTGTCTCGGTGTCCCAGTGTCCCACTATCCTGGTGTCCTAGTGTCTCAGTGTCCCGGTGTCCCCACATCCCAGTGTCTCCATGTCCTGGTGTCCCAATGTACTGGGATCCCCGTACCCCAATATCCCATTTCCCTGGTGTCTCTGTGTCCCCATGTCTCGGTGTCCCAGTGTCCCCATATCCCAGTGTCTCCGTGCCCTGCTGTCCCAACGTCCTGGGAACCCAGGATCCCAAAATCCCATTTCCTCCGTGTCTCTGTGTCCCCACATCCTGAAGTCCCAGTGTCCCAGTGTCCCCACACTCCAGTGTCCCGGTGTCCCACTATCCTGGTGTCCCCACATCCCGCTGTCCCAGTGTCCCGGCGTCCCCACATCCCAGCGTACCACTA
Organism: Sphenopsis melanotis; assembly: GCA_035221435.1. Lineage (NCBI taxonomy): Eukaryota > Metazoa > Chordata > Aves > Passeriformes > Thraupidae > Sphenopsis > Sphenopsis melanotis. The sequence goes on from JAWMRF010000230.1 coordinate 10,395, forward strand.
TCCTGGTGTCCCAGTGTCCCGCTGTCCCGGTGTCCCGCTGTCCGTGTGTCCCCACACCCGCTGTCCCGGTGCCCCCGGCACGCCGTTCCCGGGCTCCCAGTATGCCCCAGTGGCTCCCAGTATGCCCCAGCGGCTCCCAGTATGCCCCAGTGGCTCCCAGTATGCCCCAGTGCCTCACCAGTTGCTGCAGCCCTGGGTCACGCTGGCCCCGGCCGGGAAGGCGAAGCCGTCCCAGAAGCAGGGGCAGGCGGGGGGCTCCACGCACAGCCCGTCTGGGGGGGGCACAGGGGTGGCACCGCGACCCCCAGCCCGCCCCAGCCCCTCCCCAGCACCTCCCGGCCCCCCTGCCCCAGCCCCACAAACCTCTTCCGTCCCCTCC
>JAWMRF010000233.1:0-16848 GCA_035221435.1 Sphenopsis melanotis
GGGCAATTAGGAGAAAAAATCGGAATTAATTTTTTTGGGGAACGGGGGGGAATTAGGGGAAAAAATCGGATTTTTTGGAGGGAAAAGGAAGGAAAAGGGGAAATTAGGGGAAAAAATCGCATTTTTGGGGGGGCAAGGAAGGAAAGGGGAAAATTAAGGGGAAAAATCGGATTTTGGGGTTTTTTTTGGGGGGGGTGAAAAAGGAAGGAAAAGGGGAAAATTAGGGCAAAAACCATCGGGGTTTTTTGGGAATTTTAAGGGGGAGGAAAAGAGGGAAATAAGACTGAAAAAATCGGATTTTTTGGGGGGGAGAAAGGAAGGAAACGAAGAAAAAAATCGGATTTTTGAGGTTTTTGGGGGGTGAAAAGGGAGGAAAAGGGGGAAATGAGGGGAAAATCGGATTTTTTCCCTTTTTTCCCAGGGAAATTGGGATTCTCGCGCCTCATCTGCGTTTGTTTGATTCGGGGTTTTTGGGGTGGGAAATTTGGGATTTGGAGAATTCCCGGCTCCTCCTCGCCCTAAAAACCTCCGGGAAAAAACCAAAAACTCTGGAAAATCCGAATTTGTAACCGATTTTTTGGGGGAAAAATACCAATAAAAATCAATTTAAACCTCCCGGTGTTTAAATTTGTTTTTTTTGTTTTTCCCTTCGTTATTCCCGTTTGATTTTGTAACTGATTTAAAAAAAAAACCAATAAAAATCAATTTAAAGCTCTCGATTTTTCCCTTTGTTGTTCCCGTTTTATATTTACAACCACTTTTACTAAAAAAACCCAATAAAAATTGCTTTAAACCTCCGGATTTTTTCACTTTCTTATTCACATTTTGTTTTTATAACCCTTCTTTAAACACAGCGATAAAAATCACTTTAAGCCTCACGAATTTTTATCTTTCTCGCTTTATTTTCAATTTTTAAACATTTTTTAGCATTTAATTTTTTTTTTACATTTTTAACGTGTTTTCTATATTTAATTTTTTTACATTTTTACTATTATTCCTAATGATTTTTAATTTTTTTTGCTATTTTTCTATTATTTCCCCATTATTTTTTCTATCAGTTTTATAATTTTCATTCTTTTTTTACCACCTGTAATTATTTTATATTTTTCAGAAAAAACTTTGAACTATTATTATTTTATTATTTTTATATTGTTAATTATTTGGATTATTTCTGGTGATTTTTAATGATGATTTTTGCCATTATCGCGGGTTTTAATTCCAATTTTCGCACCTCACTCAAAGGAATTCCCTGATTAAAATGGGGGGAAAAGGGGTGGGAAAAAAATCCCAGAAAAATTCCAGAAAAATTACGAAAAAATTCCGGAAAAATTCCAGAAATTTCCGCCTCTGGCTCCCCCTGCACGGTTTGGGGGAGAAAAACAGCAAAAAACCAAAATATTGGGGAAAAATCGCCGCAAAAACCGAAATATTGGGGAAAAAAACCCTGGAAAAATCTCGATATTCCTTGGAAAAAAGGTGGAAAAGTTGGAAAAAAAGGTGGAAAAGTTGGAAAAACGGGAAATAAAGTGGAAAAGTTGGAAAAACGGGAAATAAAGTGGAAAAAATGAAAGTTTTGGACAATCCCCAGCTCCGCAATCGCCGCCTCTGTCCCAAAAAAGGAGAAAATTGGGGTTTGGAAGCCCCAAAAAGTGGAATTAATGAATGATTTTTATTAATTATTAATTAATAATCGCCGCTCCAATGAGGGGGGGTGGAGGAGGGGGAAAAATCGCTGGAATTTGGGATTTTGGGGAATTTCTTCTTTGTGTCCTTTCCCTGGATTTGCTGAAAACGCTGAAAATTCTCCATTAAAAGCAGCAAAAACCCGAATTTGTTGTTTTTTTATAGAAATTTGGTGCTGGGTAAAAAAATTCTGGGTTTTTCTCCCTTTCTCGGGATCGTTTCGGGGCCAAAAATTGGATTTTTTGTGCTGTGGAGTAAACAGGGAACTGCCCCAAAACTCTGGGAGGTTTGGGTGAAATCTGGATTTTTTGGGTGTTTTGGGGGTTGTTAATTTAAAAAATTGATTATGGGGAAAAAGGTGGGAAAATGGTGAAAAATGGTGGGGGAATGATGAAAAATACGTGAAACAGAAGTGGAGAAAAGGCGGAAAAATTGTAGGAAAAATCTGAAAAATTGGTGGGAAAAATTGTGGAAAAAATGTGAAAAATGGTGAAAAAAGTGGTGGAAAAAGAGCGAAAAATGGTAGGAAATTGCGAAAAAATGGTGAAAAAAATTGGAAAAATGGTGAAAAAATTGTAAAATATGTTGGGAAAAAAGCGAAAAAAGGTGGGAAAAGGGGGAAATGGTGAAAAATTTATTTTCCCATTGATTTTCCCTTTTTTTTTTTTTCCCTTTTTATTTTTCCCAGGCGCCACCAAAGGCCCCAATAAAAACCCCATAAAATTTTATGGGATTTCCTTTGAGCCGTGGAGGGAAATGAGGTGAAATTTCCGGAGGGACAAAAGTTCCTCCTGCTCCTCCTCCTCCTCCTCCTTTTATCCCATTTTCACCCAAAAATCCTCTTTTATCCCATAAAAAACCCCCATCCTCTCTTATCCCATTATTTCCCAAAAAATTCAATTTTTTCCCCCCAAAACTTCATATTTTATCTCATTTTCGCCTCAAAAATCTTCTTTTATCCCATTTTTCCCTCCCAAAAATCCCATTTTACCCCCTAAAAATCCTCTTTTATCCAATTCCCCCCAAAAATCCTCTTTTAACCCATTTTTTAAAAATTATCCTCTTTTATCCCATTTCCCCTCCAAAATTCCTCTTTTATCCTCTTTTCTCCCTAAAAAAATCCACTCGAAATCCCAAATTTCACATTCTCACCCCCAAAAATCCCCTTTAAACCCCAAATTTTGGCCTTTTTTCCCAAAAAATCCCTTTTAAACCCCAAATTTTGCCTTTTCACCCCAATTTTGGGAATTTCCTCAGGGATCTGGGGGGTTTTGGACCTTTTAAAGGGATTTTTTTTTGTTTTTTCCCTTTTCCCCTCAATTCCACCCCAAAAATCAGGAAAATCAGGAGTGCACTCACCTCAGCCGCAGCAGAAACTTTTTAAAATTCGGCCCCAAAACTTCGTTTTTTTCCCTATTTTTTTTCATTCATATCTTTATAAATCCAGGGCGATTTTTGCCTTCAAAACCCTCTAAAAACAAAAAAATTAAAAAAAAAATCCAAATAAAAAGCAATTTTTACTTTCATTGCCCTCCAAAAAAAAAAAAAAATCAAAAAATTTTAAAAATCCAAATAAACTTTTGGATTTTTACCTTCCAAACCTTAGGAAAAAACTTATATATATATATATTTTTTTTTTTTTTTTAAATCAGGATAAATGGTGATTTTGGTCTTCAAAATCTTAAAAAAAAATTTAAAAAATTTAGAATAAACAGCGATTTTTCGCTTTCAAAACCCTCCAAAAAACCCCTGAAAAATAATAAAAAAAAAAATCAAATTACACCGCATTTTTTACCTTCAAAACCCTCCAAAAAACCCCGAAAAAAAAATCAAAATAAATCCGATTTTTTTCCCCCTAAAACCCCAAAGCGTCGCTGCCGCCGGCGCCTCCCCCGGGGGGTTTTTGGGGCACTTTGGGCTTTTTTGGGGCCGTTTTTTTATGGTCCCCGCGAGCCCTGAGTGGCCCCGGGCGAGCACGTGGGGCCCGGGGGGGGCTCTGGGGTCGGGGTCGCCATAAATTAAACCCGGCCTGGCCCGGGCCCGGCTTAGATCAGTTAAACCCAGCCTGGGCCCGGCTTAGATCAAGTAAACCTGTCCTGGGCCCAGTTTAAATCGATTAAACCCGGCCTGGCCCGGGCCCGGCTTAGATCAGTTAAACCCAGCCTGGGCCCGGTTTAAATCAACTAAACCTGGCCTGGGCCCGGCTTAGTTTGACTAAACCCGGCCTGGGCCCGGTTTAAATCGATTAAACCTGGCCTGGGCCCGGTTTAGTTCAACTAAACCTGGCCTGGGCCCGGCTTAGATCAGTTAAACCCGGCCTGGGCCCGGTTTAAATCAACTAAACCCACCCTGGGCCCGGTTTAAATCCATTAAACCCGGCCTGGCCCGGGCCCGGTTTAGATCAGTTAAATCCGGCCTGGCCTGGGCCCGGATTAAATCAAAGAAACTCGGCCTGGCCTAGGCCCAGTTTAGGTAAATTCAATCCGGCCTGGCCTGGGCCCGGTTTAGATCAATGAAACTCAGCCTGGCCTAGGCCCGGTTTAGGTAAATTCAATCCGGCCCGGCCTGGACAGGGTTTAGATCAGTTAAACCCGGCCTGGCCTGGGCCCAGCTTAGATCGATTAAACCTGGGCCCGGATTAGATCAGTTAAACCCGGCCTGGCCTGGGCCCGGTTTAGGCCGAGCTCAGAGCGAGCGCGGCGCTCCCGCAGCAACGACCCCGTGAGTTTTGCCTTTTTCCCCCTTTTTTTCTCATTTTTTTCCCTTTTTTCCCATTTTTTTCCCATTTTTTCCCCCTTCTTCCCCCGATTTTTCTTCCCCTTTTTTTTTTCCCATTTTCCCAGCTTTTTCTTCCCTTTATTTACGATTTCCCCCCACTTTTCTTCCGTCCTTTTTCCCCCCATTTTCCCCTTTTTGGGGAAAAATCGGAAAAAAGGGGGTGGCCCTGAATTTGGGGGGCCCTGAATTTGGGGAGGGGTCCCTGAATTTGGGGGGGTCTCTCTTTTGGGGGGTTCTGGGAGTTTTGGGGTTTTCTTTGGGGTTTTTTGGGGTCTCTCTGTGACTCCTGGCGGGTCCCTGGGTGATTTTGGGGTCCCTGGATGGTTTTGGGGTCCCTGTGTGATTTTGGGGTCTCTGTGTGGTGATTTTGGGGTCTCTGGATGTTTTTGGGGTCTCTTTTTTGGGGGTTTCTGGACGGTTTTGGGGTCTCCGTGAGTTCTGGGGGGGCTCTGGATGGTTTTGGGGTCCCGAGGTGGTTTTGGGCGTCTCCGTTTTTGGGGTCTCGGTGAGTTCTGGGGGGGCTCGGTGGGGGTCCCTGCGGGTTTTGGGGTTTTACTGGGATAAATATGAATAAATCTGGATTTTTAGGGATAAATTTGGATAAATGTGGATTTTATATAGATAAATATTGATTTTTGTGGATTTTTGTATGGGCAAATGTGGATAAATATTGATAAACATGGATTTTTATGTGGTTAAATATTGATAACTATGGGCAAATATGGCTAAATATGGATTTTTCTATGGATAAATATGGATATTTATTAATATGGATTAATATGGATAAATAAGAATATTTATGGATTTTTCATTAAAAAACCATAACCCCCCCGAAAAACCATAAAACCCAAAAAACAACCCAAAAAACCCGATAAAACGCCCCAAAAACTAAAAAAACCATAAAAATCCACAAAACCCCCACAAAACCCCCCAAAAACCCCATAAACCCCCACAATTATTTCATTTTTGGGTTTTTTTTGCCAGTGGGAAAAGGGATTTTTATTAAAAGGATTTTTAATGGGATAAAAATGAGATCCTCTTTGGGATTCTCAGGATTAAACGGAGCAGGGGGGAAAAATAGAAATAAAAATAAATATAAAATAAGTGTAAATAAATATAAGTATAAATTGAAGGTAAATTACCATTAAAAGCTTCTCCTCGCCCTAAATCTTGCGTTTCCCCACCCTAACGAGGCGCCATTAATCCCATAATTTTTGGCCGTTAATTAATTAATATCGCGGCCAAGGATTAATTATCCGGGGGGGAGGAGGAACACAAAACCCCGGGGGGCGTGGAAGGTTAAAAAAGGGATTTTAAAGGGATTTTAAAGGGATTTTTAAGGGGTTTTAAAGGGATTTTTAAAGGTTTTTTTTAGGGTTTTTAAGGGGTTTTTAAAGGGGTTTTTAAAGCGGTTTTAAGGGGTTTTTGAAAGTGGTTTTAAAGGATTTTTAGAGGGGTTTTTAGGGTTTTTTTAAGAATTTTTTTCTAAGATTTTGGGGCGGCTGAAGGTTTTTTAAAGGGGGTTCAAAGGGTTTTTTAAAGGGTTTTTAAGGGGGCACTTAAGGTTTTTTACAGGGGGTTTAAAGGGATTTTTAAAGGGGATTTTTGAGAGGTTTTTAAGAGGTTTTTAAGGGAATTTTAAAGGTTTTTAAGAGGGGGTTTTAAGAGGGTTTTAAGGGGGTTTTAAAGGAGATTTTGGGGTTTTAAAAGGTTTTTTAAGGATTTTAGGGCTGAACCTCGGGGCAATCGATCCCAAATCCCGGCGGATCCCAGGAGGGGCTCGGAAAGGTGAAAAAAATCGGAATTTTCCGCCTGATTTTGGGGTTTTTGTGCTTCAAAACGGGCGCTGCGATCCGGGATTGGCCTCAAAACCCCGAGAAAAATGAGATTTATCCCCAGTTTATCCCATTTTGGGGCCAGGCCGAGGGGGTTCTGCACCCCAAAATTCCCCTAAAAATTCAATTTTAGGCCCAAAAAAAACCCCTTGAATTTTCACCTCCAGAGAATTTTTCCCGCCCCAAATCTTTCAAAATTTGGGATTTTTACACCCAGGATTGGACCCGACACCGGTGTGGGAGGGAAATGATGTTAACGATTATTTATTAATGATTAATTTAAATTATTGATGATTAATTTGAATTATTAATCACCCCCGGAGGTGGAAATTTCATTCAAGGAGGTTTTTTTCTCTCCAGCCCTTCAAGGGTTAAAATATTCTCGGATCCTCTCAAAGGCTCCCGAGGTTTTTCTTTGCCCAAAATTCGCTTTTTTTGCCCCAAATAAAGCAAATGTTTTCTTTCCGCCTTAACCCCGGGGCAGGCGGGGGCGGCTGTGTGGGAAATTCGAGGAGAAATCCCTGGATTTGGGGGAAAAAATTGGGATTTTCAATCCTTCCCGCCCCAATAAAACCCCAAAAACTCAAAGGGATTTTTAAAAAGCTTTAAAAAAAATGGGGTTTGAAGATTAAAAATGGGGTTTGAAGAGAAAATAAATGGGTTTAAAAGGTAAAAAAATGGGAAAAATCCATCCTAAGGGCAAGGAAGGGACATCGTGAAAAACCCCAATAAATAAAATCCCAATAAATAAATAAACCCCAATAAATAAAATCCCGATAAATAAAACCCCAATTAATAAGATCCCCATAAATAAAATTCCAATAAATAAATTAAACCCCAATAAATGAAAGCACGAATTGGTTTGATTTAAAAGAGAGATTTCTCCCCAGAAATAAAAGGAGGAATAAAGGGAAAAAAATGGGAACAATAGGGGAAAAATAAGGGAAAAAAGAAAGGAAAAATAAGGAGAAATAAGAGGAGGAAGGAAGAAAAAACGAAAGAAATAAAGAAATAAGAGATTAAAAAAAGGAAAAGAATAGAAGAAATAAGCGAAAAAAAGCAAAATAAAGAGGGGGGAAAATAAGATTTTATTTTAAAGACGGGGGAAAGGGAGGAGGGGAAGAAATCCCAGGGAAAGAATCCTATGGAGGGGAAAAAAAAACCAAAACCACCAAAAAAATCAATAATTAAAACCCCGCGCCCCTCCCCGCCCCGAGTTTGACCTTTCCACAAAACAAAAAAAAAAAACCGCGCTGAAAAATCAATTTATTCCCATTTTTACCTTAAAAAAACCCCCCAAAAAAACCCCAAAAAATACGAAAAAAATCGGGAAAAATTCAAAATAAATTCTATAAAAAGGGGGAAAAATTAGAATTAAATTTCCCGCTGTGTGTTTTTTTTGTGTTTGGGGGATTTGAGGGCTCGGAGGAGGATTTCCATGCGCGGCCCATCAATAACCCGGGCAGGGCCGGGGTGAATCGCGGGTCAGGCCGGCGCTGCCGCATTGAAATTCGCGAACCCGGCGCTGAGGGGACAGCGCTGGGGGCGGGGAAAATCCCCTTTTTAACGCGGTTTTAGTGTTTTTTTGGGGGGATTTTTAGTGCTTTTCTGGGGATTTTTAGGTGATTTTTAATGTTTATTTTAGCGGCGCCTTAGGGATTTTTGAAGTGATTTTTTTGTCATTTTTTTAGTGGGGTTTTGGTGATTTTTAGGTGATTTTTAATGGTTTTTTAGTGGTGCCTTAGGGATTTTAAAGTGATTTTTAGTGATTTTTTTTTTAGTGTGGTTTTTGGGGTATTTTTAGGAGATTTTTAATGGATTTTTTAGTGGCGCCTTAGGGATTTTTTAAAACTGATTTTTGGTGTTTTTTTTAGTGGGGTCTTGGTGATTTTTAATGGTTCTTTAGTGGTGTTTTAGGGATTTTTAAGTGATTTTTAGTGATTTTTAATGATTTTTTTTTTAGTGTGGTTTTTGGGGTATTTTTAGGAGATTTTTAATGTTTTTTTTAGTGGTGCCTTAGGGATTTTTAAAGTGATTTTTTTTTGGTGATTTTTTAGTGGGGTTTTAGTGGGGTTTTGGGTATTTTTAGTGCGTTTCTGGGTATTTTTAGGTGATTTTTAATGTTTTTTTAAGTGGCGCCTTAGGGATTTTTTAAAGGGATTTTTTGGTCATTTTTTTAGTGGGGTTTTGGTGATTTTTAATGGTTCTTTAGTGGTGTCATAGGGATTTTTAAGTGATTTTTAGTGATTTTTTTGGTGAGGTTTTGGTGATTTTTTAATGGTTTTTTAGTGGCGCCTTAGGGATTTTTTAAAGGGATTTTTTGTGGTTTTTTTTTAGTGGGGTTTTGGTGATTTTTAGGTGATTTTTAATGGTTTTTTAGTGGTGTCATAGGGATTTTTTAAGTGATTTTTAGTGATTTTTTTTTAGTGTGGCTTTTGGGGTATTTTTAGGTGATTTTTAATGGTTTTTTTAGTGGTGCCTTAGGGATTTTTAAAGTGATTTTTTGGTGATTTTTTAGTGGGGTTTTAGTGGGGTTTTGGGGTGTTTTTAGTGCCGTTCTGGGGATTTTTAGGAGATTTTTAATGTTTTTTTTAGTGGTGCCTTAGGGATTTTTTAAAGTGATTTTTTGTGGTTTTTTTAGTGGGGTTTTGGTGATTTTTAATGGTTTTTTAATGGTGTCATAGGGAGTTTTTAATGTGATTTTTAGCGATTTTTTTTTTGTGTGGTTTTGGTGATTTTTAGGTGATTTTTAATGGTTTTTTTTTAGTGGTGTCATAGGGATTTTTTAAACTGATTTTTTGTGATTTTTTAAGTGGGGTTTTAGTGGGGTTTTGGGGTCTTTTTAGTGCGTTTCTGGGTGTTTTTAGGTGGTTTTTAATGGTTTTTTGGTGGTGTTTTAGGGATTTTTTGGAAGTGATTTTTAGTGGCTTTTTGGTGGTTCTTGAGAGGCTTTATTGCGGTTTTTTAGTGCATTTTTGGGTTTTTTAGGTGATTTTTAGGCGGTTCTTAGTGTTTGCTTTAGTGGTTTTTTAAGTGATTTTTTGGATGTTTTTGAGTAGTGATATAGTGGTTTTTAGTGGTTTTCTAGTGGATTTTTTGGTTATTTTTAGATGATTTTTTACTGTTTTTTCTAGTGCTGATTTAGGGACGTTTTTAGTGATTTTTAGTGATTTTTAGGCGGTTTTTAGTGTATTTTTGGTGATTTTTACTGTTTTCTTTTGTTGCGATTTAGTGATTTTTTAAAAGTGATTTTTAGTGGATTTTCTTTTGGTTTTTTAGGGATTTTTAGTTATTTTTAGGCGGTTATAGTGACTTTTAAAGTGATTTTTTAGTGCTTTTTGTAGAGGTTTCTTAGTGCTTTTTAAAGCGATTTTTAGCGTTTTTAGTGGTGCTTAAGGGGTTTTTTGTGGGATTTCAGTGATTTTTAGTGTTATTTTAGTGTTTCTTTAGTTGGATTTCAGATTTTTTCTGGTTTGTTCTTTTCAGGCGGCGTCGCTCCGAGAAAAAGCAGAAAAAAGGGAAATATTGATAATTTTGGGCGAGGTTGGGTTAAAATCGGGATTTCGGGCGATTCATTTCCCTGACAGGGGGGAAAAAAAATCAATTAAAAATTTGCATTTTTGGTTCGGAATTAATTAGAGCGCGGCTCTTTCATCAGGGTGGGGAAAAAAGGAGAAAAAATGGGAAAAAATATTTGTAAAAAAGGGGGGAAAGGACAAAAAAGGGGGAAGATTGATTTAAAAAGGGGGGAAGGGACAAAAAAAAACGGGAAATGGATAAAAAAGGGGGAAATGACAAAAAAGGGGAGGGATGAAATAAAGCGGAAAAAAGGACCAAAAATTGGGGAAAAATACAAAAAATGGGGGGAAAATACTAAAAATGGGGGGAAGGGACAAAAATTGGGGATAAAAGACAAAAAAGGGGGGAAAAATAAAAAAAATGGGGGCAAGGGACAAAAAAAAGGATAAAAGGTAAAAGGACCAAAAATGCGGGAAAAAAGGACCAAAAAATGGGAATAAAGATCAAAAATTGGGGAAAAAAGGACCAAAAAAAGGCAAAAATCTGGGCAAAAAAGGCCTAAAAATGGACAAAATAAACGAGTTAATGACTCTTCGCTGCCTGCGGCGGGGAGACCCCGAGGGGTTCAAAAAAATCCCTGGAAAATTCAATTTATTGTCGATTTTTGTGCTTTTTTTGGGGTTAACCGCTGGAAATCGAGGGGATCTGAGGGCGCGTCCCGAGCGGGAATTTTTTGGCCGCAATTCCCGGGAAATCGGAGCCTCCAGCAGGGTTGAAAGTTGATTTTTTTTGGTTTTTTTGTTGGTTTTTTTGGTTTTTTTCCCTCCCGGGTTACGGCGCGGTCAGAATGGAAATGAACCCGCCCAGACAAAGCCGCGGCTTGGAAAACAAAAAAATCACAAAAAAATCGCTTTTGTCCTCAAAAAAACCCTCCCAGGCCAGGCCGAGGAAATCCCCAGGTTTGGGGATAATTTGGATTTTTTCCTGATTTTTTTGGGGGTAAGAAATAAGAAAAAAGGGGAGAAAAATTGGAAAAAAAAAAGGTTGAAAATGGTTAAAAAAAGGGGGGGGAAATGGACAAAAAATGGGGAGAAAAAAGGAAAAAATGACAGAAAAAGGGGTAAGAAATAAGAAAAAGGGGAGGAAAATTGGAAAAAAAAGGTTAAAAAAAGGGGGGGAAAACGGACAAAAAATGGGGGGAAAAAAAGGAAAAAAATGACAGAAATAAAATAAAGAAAACCTCGAACAGCCCAGCTGGAAACTCCCAGGAAAAATAGGATTTAAAAGGGGTAAAAATTGGGAAAAAATTGATTTTTTTAGGGGATTTTTTCTCTTTTTGATGGAATTCTCCAAGCCCCCCATGAAGGCGGGGGGAGGGAGCCCCAGATGGGATTTTGGGGTGGAATTTTGGGATTTAAAGTGGAGCTTCCCTCCCAAAAAAAACCAATTTTATCCCAATTTTATCCCAATTTGCGCCTTCACGCCTCGAGTTTCTGAATTATTTGCGTCCTCCCGGGCTCGTTTGGGGTTTTATTCCCTTTTTTAAAATTAATTATTATTATTTAATTAAATTTTGAACCGTGCAGAGAAGAGAGAAAAAAAAATAAATCCAATTTCTCCTTGAGAGAGAGCAACCTGTGGATATTTATTTATTGATGGGTGTTTATTATTTATGGATATTTGTTTATGGGATTATTTATTTATGGGGTTGATGGGATTTATTGGGATGGGAAAATTCCCTTCAGCCAGCCTTGGGATGGAGCCATAAAAATCGGATTTATTGGGGTGAAAATCCGGGTTTTTGGGGGCGGGGTGGCTCCTGTTCTGGATTTATTTTTTTAATTTATTATTTTAATTCTGGATTTATTTTTTTTCCCATCCCTTGGCCCCAAAATCTGCCGGATTTTCCCCAGTCCGTGCCTGGAATTCCAGGATTTGTGATTTTCCTGGATTCTGGCTGGAATTGGAGATGCTCTGGGGGGAAAAAAAAACCAAAAAAGCCCCAAAAAAATCCCAAATCCGGGGGAAAAAACCCCAAATCTGGGGATGAAGAAACCCCAAATTCAAGTGAAAAAAAACCCCCAAATTCAAGCGGAAAAAAACCCCAAATTCAAGTGGAAAAAAACCCCAAATTCAAGCGGGAAAAAAACCCCAAATTCAAGTGGAAAAAACCCCAAATTCAGGGGTAAAGAAACCTCAAAATCCCCCCGATTTTTGGGAGAAAACCCCTAAATTTAGGGGAAAAAACCCCAAATTTATGGGAAATAACCCAAAATATGGGAGGGGCGGGGAACCCCCAAATCCAAGGGGGGAAAATTCCAAATTTAGGGGGAAAAAACCCAAATCCAGGAGGGGAAAAAAAACCAAATAAAGGGAAAATAAATCCAAATCCGGGTGGGAGAAATCGCAAATCCAGGGGGGGGAAAATCCCAAATTCAGGGGGAAAAAATCCCAAATCCAAGAAAAAAAATCCCAAATTCAGGGGGAAAAAATCCCAAATCCAGGGGAAAAAATCCCAAATTCAGGGGGAAAAAAATCCCAAATTCAGGGAAAAAAGCCCCAAATGCAGGGAAGTTCCCATCGCCCTTTTTTAATTGCGGCTGTCCCTAATTAATCCCTGCCCGCTGACGTCACCGAGGCGCTTTGATCCCGCCTCGTTAATAATAATTAAAAATTCAAAATAAACATCGGGCGAGGCGCGGAATGACGAGGAATAAAAGAGGGGAAACCCCAATAAAATCCTCATTTTATTTGAATTTTTTTTTTTTATTTTATGAGGGGGATAAAAAAGAGGGGAAACCCCAATAAAATCTCATTCTAATTTTAATGGTTTTTTCCTTTAAATTGCGGAACCGGGAATAAAAAAATCCGAATAAAATCCCATTTTAATTTAATTTTTTTCCCCCTTTAAATCCCCGAAAAAAACCCAGAATAAAATCCCATTTAATTTTTTTTTCCCCCTTTAAATCCCCAAATAGGGGGGGAAAATCCAAATAAAATCCCATTTTAATTTAATTTTTTTCCCTTTAAATCCCCAAACAGGGGGGAAAAAATCCAAATAAAATCCCATTTTAATTTAATGTTTTTCCTTTAAATCCCCGAATTGAAGGGGGAAAAATCCAAATAAAATCCCATTTTAATTTAATTTTTTTCCCTTTAAATCCCCGAATTGAAGGGGAAAAAAATCCAAATAAAATCCCATTTTAATTTAAATTTTTTCCCTTTAAATCCCCAAACAGGGGGAAAAAAATCCAAATAAAATCCCATTTTAATTTAATTTTTTTTAAATAAAAAAAAAAAAAAGCAACGCGAGCCGGGAGAGCACAAAAGAGCTCCCGCGAGTGATTTATGGCTTTTTACAACCCCATAAAAAGCTGGAACAAGCAGCCCCAAAGCCTCCGCCACCGCTGGCGCATTTAGGGCTAATAAATAAAACATAAACAGTTAACTTTATGTGTCACTTTTATTGTTAGCGGCTAAAATACGGCTCTGGGCCGCGATAATTGTTCACCCCGAGGCCTCGGGGGGATGGAAAAGGGGGAAAAACCCGAAAAAAAAATCCCAAAAAATCCCCAAAAAATCCCCAAAAATCGCCGGGGTCCCGGGGCGCTGGAATTCCCAGGGGGAGCCGAGGGAATCGCGGAAAATTCGGATTTTTGGGGAGGGTTTGGGAGGTTTGGGGGTTTTGGTGCCAGTGGGGTTGGGGAGGGAAGGGGGGGATTTTTCTGTGGCCTAAAAGGGCCAAAATTGCCCCAAAATTGACCCAAAATGACCCAAAATACACCAAGGTGCACCGAAAGCACCCGAATCGTCCCGAAATCACCATAAAGGACCCAAAATGTCACAAACTTCCCAAAATACCCCAAAGTCACCCCAAAGTGTCCTAAAGCATCCCTAAACACCCCAAAGTATCCCAAATAACCCCAAAAACCCCAAAACCCAAAAAACCCAAAACCCGAACTACCCCAAACCCAAACAACCCCAAATCCACCCCAAACCCAAACAAATCATCCCAAACCATCCCAAATCCACCCAAAACCCAAACAAATCATCCCAAACGACCCCAAACAACCCCAAATCCACCCAAAATCCAAACAAACGGCCCCGAGACACCCAAACCCACCCCAAACTGTCCCAAAGCCACCCCAAATATCCAAAACCCACCCCAAATCATCCTGAACCACCCCAAACCTCTGCAAACAAACCCAAACAACCCCAAATCCACCCTAAATCACCCCAAACCACCCCAAATCCACCCTAAATCACCCTAAATCACCCCAAACAGCCCCAAACCACCCCAAACAATCCCAAATAGAACCCAAACCATCCCAAAACCACCCCATACCCACCCCAAATCCACGTAAACCATCCCAAATCACCCCAAACCACCCCAAACCCACCCAAAATCCACAGAAACCATCCCAAACCATCCCAAATCCAACCCAAACCACCCCAAACCATCTCAGACCACCCCAAACTCACCCTAAATCCACGTAAACCATCCCAAATGACCCTAAACCACACAAAATCCACAGAAACCACCCCACATGACCCCAAACCAACCCAAACCACCCCAAATTCCACATAAACCATCCCAAACCATCCCAAATCCAACCCAAACCACCCCAAACCATCCCAAATGATCCCAAATCCACCCCAAACCATCCCAAAATCCACAGAAACCACCCCGAATCACCCCAAATCCAACCCAAATGACCCCAAACCACCCCAAATCCAACCCAAAAGACCCCAAACCATCTCAGACCACCCCAAACTCACCCTAAATCCATGTAAACCACCCCAAATGACCCCAAACCACACAAAATCCACAGAAACCATCCCGAATCATCCCAAATCCAACCCAAATCATCTCAAACCACCCCAAACTCATCCCAAACGATCCCAAACCATCCCAAAACCACCCCAAATGATCCCAAATGATCCCAAACCACCCCGAACCCACCCAAAATCCACAGAAACCGTCCCGAATCACCCCAAATCCAACCCAAACCATCCCAAACCATCCCAAATGACCCCAAACCACCCCGAACCCACCCAAAATCCACATAAACCATCCCAAATCACCCCAAATCCAACCCAAACCATCCCAAACCATCCCAAATGACCCCAAACCCACCCAAAATCCACAGAAACCACCCCAAATCACCCCAAATCCAACCCAAACCACCCCAAACTCACCCTAAATCCATGTAAACCATCCCAAATGACCCCAAACCACCCAAAATCCACAGAAACCACACCAAATGATCCCAAATGACCCCAAACCACCCCGAACCCACCCAAAATCCACAGAAACCATCCCGAATCATCCCAAATCCAACCCAAACCATCCCGAATCATCCCAAATGACCCCAAACCACACCAAACCACCCCAAACTCATCCCAAACGATCCCAAATCATCCCAAATCCAACCCAAACCACCCCAAACCATCCCAAATCCGCTCCAAATCACCCCAAACCCACCCCAAGCCCCAAATTTGGGGGGATTTCGGGGAATTTCCGCTCCCTTCTCCCTGGCCCGGGTCGACCCCCGGCCCCGCTTGAGATTTGGGGGAATTTTGGGGGATTTTGGTTCCTGATCCTTGGCCTGGGCTCTGCCCTCACCCCAAACCCCCCTTCCCGCCGATCCCCATCCCAATTTGGGGGAATTTCATGGGATTTTCGCTCCCTCACGTTTGGCCTGAATTAACCCTTCCCTTCCCGCGGACCCCCATCGCATTTTGGGTGAATTTCACGGGATTTCCGCTCCCTTACCCACGGCCTGAGTTAACCTCTCACCCCAAATCCCCTTTCCACATTTCCCCATCACAGTTTGGGGAATTTTATGGGATTTTACGGGATTTTCGCTCCCTTTTCCATGGCCTGAGTTAACCCCTTGCTCTCCCACTGATCCCCATCACATTTTGGGGTCATTTCACTGAATTTCTGCTCCCTCATCCATGGCCTGAGCTCGCTCATTACCATCCCGCTCTTCCCCATCACAATTTGGGGAATTTTATGGAATTCTATGGAATTTTACGGATTTTTCGCTCCCTTACCCACGGCCTGAGTTAATCCCTTCCCTCCCCACTCCTCCCCATCACAATTTGGGTGAATTTCATGGAATTTTTGGTCTTTTATCCCTGCTCTGGGCACTCCCTTGGCCCAAATCCCCCTCCCACCGTTCCCCATCACAATTTGGGGGAATTCTGTGGGATTTTCGCTCCTTTATCCCTGGCCTGAGTTAACCCCTTCCCTTCCCACTTATCCCCATCATGTTTTGGGTGAATTTTATGGAATTTCTGCTCCCTTATCCCTCGGCTTGGATCTCCCCTCGCCCTCTCATCATCCCCATCACAATTTGGGTGAATTTTATGGCATTTCTGCTCCTTTATCCCTGACCTGAGCTCTCCCTCGACCCAAATCCTCCTCCCACTGTTCTCCATCACAATTTGGGTGAATTCTGTGGGATTTTCGCTCTTTTATCCCTGCTCTGGGCATTCCCTTGACCCGAATCTCCCTCCCACAGTTCCCTGTCAGGATTTGGGTGAATTTTATGGAATTTTCGCTCCTTTATCCCTGCCCTGAGCTCTCCCTCGACCCAAATCCTCCTCTCACTGTTTCCCCATCACAATTTGGGTGAATTTCATGGAATTTTTCCCCTCTAATCCCTGCTCTGAGCTCTCCCCTCACTCTCCCACTCACCCCCATCGCAATTTGGGTGAATTCTGTGGGATTTTCGCTCCCTTGACCCAAATCCCCCTCCCACTGTTCTCCATCACAATTTGGGTTAATTTCATGGCATTTCTGCTCCTTTATCCCTGGCCTGAGTTAACCCCTTGCTCTCCCGCTGTTTCCCATCACGATTTGGGTGAATTCTGTGGGATTTCTGCTCCCTTCTCCCTCGGCTTGGGTCTCCCCTCGCCCTCTCATCATCCCCATCACAATTTGGGTGAATTTCATGGCATTTCTGCTCCTTTATCCCTGGCCTGAGTTAACCCCTTGCTCTCCCGCTGTTTCCCATCACGATTT
>JAWMRF010000236.1:0-19491 GCA_035221435.1 Sphenopsis melanotis
GCTCGGGGGCTGGGGGGGGCCATGGAGTGGGGGGGACATTCCCAGACACCCCCGGGGGATCCTCCGGGGAGATTCCAGGGGCTGGATCCCAATTCCAGGGCCAGATCCCAAATCCAGGGCTGGATCCCAATTCCCGGCCCTGGATCCCAATTCCAGGGGCCAGATCCCAATTCCCAGCTGTGGATCCCAATTTCCAAGGGTGGATCCCAATTCCCATGCCCAGATCCCAATTCCCAGCCCCAGATCTCAATTCCCAGCCCTGGATCCCAATTCCCAGGGCCCAATCCCAACTCCAAGCCCTGGATCCCAATCCCAATTCCCAGGGCCAGATCCTAATTCCCATTCCCAGATCCCAATTCCAGGGGCTGGATCCCAAATCCCAGCCTGGATCCCAACTCCCAAGGGCCAGATCCCAGTTCCCACCTCTGGATCCCAATTCCCAGGGTTGGATCCAGATTTCCTGGGTGTGGATCCCAATTGCTGTGCCCAGATCCCAACTCCCAGGGCTGGATCCCAACTCCCAATTCCTGGATCCCAATTCTCAGCCCTGGATATCAATTCCCAGGGCTGGATCCCAATTCCCATCCCCAGATCCAAACTCCCAGCTCCGGATCCCAATTCCTGGGGCTGAATCCCAGTTCCCAGCCCTGGATCCCAATTCCTGGCCCCAGATCCCAATTCCCAACTCTGGATCCCAATTCCTGGGGCTGGATCCCAATTCCCGCACCCGGATCCCAATTCTTGGGGCTGAATCCCAATTCCCAGCCCCAGATCCCAACTTCCGAGGGCCAGATCCCAATTCCCATGCCTAGATCCCAATTCCTGTTCCTGGATCCCAATTCCCAACCCTGGATCCCAATTCCCATCCCCAGATCCCAGTTCCCATGCCCAGATCCCAATTCCCATCCCCAGATCCCCATTCCCAGCCCGGATCCCATTTCCCATGCCCAGATCCCAATTCCCAACCCTGGATCCCAATTCCCAGCCCAGATCCCCATTCCCATGCCCAGAACCCAATTCCCAGCCCTGATCCCAATTCCCATCCCCAGATCCCAATTCCCATCCCCAGATTCCATTTCCCGTGCCCAGATCCCCGTTCCCATTCCCAGATCCCATTTCCCATCCCCAGATCCCCATTCCCAGCCCGGATCCCCATTCCCAGCCCGGATCCCATTTCCCATTACCAGATCCCCATTCCCATCCCCAGATCCCCATTCCCAGCCCGGATCCCCATTCCCATCCCCAGATCCCATTTCCCATCCCCAGATCCCCATTCCCAGCCCGGATCCCGTTCCGTCGCTCCCCAGATTCCCCCGCAGCGAGGCCGGAGCCAGCGGGAGGCGCTGGAGCCGCGGCTTTATCGAGAGAGATCGAGAGAGAGAGAGCACACACGGTCCCGCGGGATCCCGACGTTCCCACACAGGATCCCGACGTTCCCACGTGGAATTTGGACAGTCCCACACGGGATCCCGACATTCCCACGTGGAATCCCGATGTTCTCACGTGGAATCCCGATGTTCCCACGTGGAATCCTGGCATTCCCACACGGGATTTGGCCATTCCCACACAGGATCCCGACATTCCAATGTGGAATTTGGACAGTCCCACACAGGATCCCGACGTTCCCACGTGGAATCCTGACATTCCCACACGGGATCCTGACACCCCCGAATGGGATCCCAGCATTCCCACGTGGGATTTGACCATTCCCACACGGGATCCCGATGTTCCCACGTGGAATCCTGACATTCCCACACGGGATTTGGCCATTCCCACACAGAATCCTGACATTCCCACACGAAATCCTGATGTTCTCATGTGGAATCCCGATGTTCCCATGTGAAATCCTGGCATTCTCACACGGGATTTGGCCATTCCCACACAGGATCCCGACATTCCAACGTGGAATTCGGACAGTCCCACACAGGATCCCGATGTTCCCATGTGGAATCCTGGCATTCCCACGCAGGATCCCCACGTTCCCATACCGAATTTGGACATTCCCACACTGGATCCCGGCATTCCCACATGGAATTTGGGCATTCCCATATGGGATCCTGACATTCCCACATGGGATCTCAGCATTCCGACACGGGATCCGAACATTCCCACATGGGATCCCGGCATTTCCGTATGGAATTCAGACACTTCCATAAGGGATTCTGACATTCCCACACGGGATCCCAACATTCCCACACGGAATTTGGGCATTCCTATATGGGATCCCGGCATTCCACAGAGGATCCCACATGGAATTCGGGCATTCCCACATGGGATCCCGACATTCCCATGTGGAATTTGGGCATTCCCACATGGGGTCCTGACATCCCCACATGGGATCCCAACATTTCCATACACGATCCTGACATTCCCACATGGAATCCTGACTTGATCCCGTATGGAATCGGGATATTCCCACATGGAATCCCGACATTCCCACATGAAATCCCGACTCGATCCCACATGGAATCCCAACATATTCCCGTGTGGGATCCGGGTCCTTCTCTCGTGTAAAATTCCCAAGTTCAGTTCCGGGCTCGCTGCTCCCAATCCCGAGGTCCAGGGGAAAATCCCAGAGCAAAGCCAGAAAATCCAGGAACAACAAACCGGGATCCAGAATTCCAGCGAAATCCCCCCAGAATTCCAGCGGGATCCCCCAAAATTCCAGCGAATTTCCCAGAATTTCAGTGGGATTTCTCAGAATTCCAGCAGGATCTCCCAGAATTCCAACAGATCCCCCAAAATTCCAGCAGATCCCCCAGAATTCCAGTGGGATCCCCCAAAATTCCAGCAGGATTCCCCCCAAAATTCCACCAGAATTTCCCAGAATTCCAGTGGGATCCCCAAAATTCCAGCGGGATCTCTCAGAGGGGAACAAGGAATAAAACCCGGGAATTTTCCAGCAGGAATTGGAGAAGTTGGAACTGGGGCTTTGTGGGGCTGGGGGGTTTTGGGGTCCTGTGGGATTTGGGCACTGCCAGGTTTTGGGGCACCTCGGGATTTTGGGGTCCCATGGGAATAAAGAGGATTTTGGGGTCTCCTTGGCTTTGGGCATCTTGTGGCAGTGCCAGGTTTTGGGGTCCTCTGGACTTCAGGGTCCTGCGGGATTTGGGCACTGACAGATTTTGGGGTCCCACGGGATTTTGGGGTCCCCTTGGCTCTGGGGATCTCATCGTACTGCCAGGTTTTGGGGTGCCACTGGATTTTGGGGTCCCATTGGATTTTAGGGTCCCATGGGATTTGTGGCACTGACAGATTTTGGGGTGCCCTTGACTTTGGGTGTCTCATGGCCCTGCCAGGCTTTGGGGTGTCTTGGGATTTTGGGGTCCTCCCTGCCTCAAGGGTCTCGTGGGATTTGGGATCCCACTGGATTTTGGGGTCCCCTTGGCTTTGGGCATCTTGGGGCAGTGCCAGGTTTTGGGGTCCCACAGGATTTTGGGGTGCAATGGGAATAAAGAGGATTTTGGGGTCCCCTTGGCTTTTGGGATCTTGTGGCAGTGCCAGGTTTTGGGGTCCTGTGGGATTTTGGGGTGCCATTGGATTTCACGGTCCTGTGGGATTTGGGCCCTGCCAGATTTTGGGGTGTCCCTGGATTTTGGGGTGCCCTTGACTTTAGGGGTCTCATGGCACTACCAGGTTTTGGGGTGCCTTTGGATTTTGGAATCCCACTGGATTTTGGGGTCCTGTGGGATTTTGGGGTCCTGGGGTGTTTGGGCACTGCCAGGTTTTGGGGTCCCACTGGATTTTGGGGTCTGCTGGATTTTGGGGTCCTTCTGGTCTCAAGGGTCCCATGGGATTTGGGGCACTGCCAGGTTTTGGGGTCCTGTGGGGTTCAGGCACTGCAGGGCCTTGGGGTCAGGTGCAATTTCCAGGATTTTGGGTCCCACAGGATTTTGGGGTGCTGGGGCATTCCAGGTTTCCCCAGGATTTTGGGATCCTGCAGGATTTCAGGATCCCGCTGGATTTTGGGGTCCTGGGGCACTCCAGGTTTCCCTGGGATTTTGGGATCCCATGGAATTCTGGGATCCGCTGGATTTTGGGCTATTTCAGGACCCTGCGGATTTTGGGCCCCCTTTTTTTCTGGGATATTCTGGGATTTTGGCGGTCCTGGAGCATTCCAGGTTTCCCTGGGATTCTGGGATCCGCTGGATTTTGGGATCTGCTGGATTTTGGGATCCTGGGGCATTCCAAACTTCCCCAGGATTTTGGGATCCGCTGGATTTTGGGCTATTTCAGGACCCTGCGGATTTTGGGCGCCTTTTTTTTCTGGGATATTCCGGGATTTGGGGATCCCTGGATTTCAGCTCCCCCAGATCCCGGGGTTCTGTCACTCTCTGGGTCCCTGGGATCCTTTGGGATGCTCCAGGACTTTCTGGGATCCTCTGGGATGCTTTGGGATCTCCTGGAATGCTCCAGGATTCCCTGGGATGATTTGGGATCCTCCAGGATTTTCTGGGATTCCCCTAGGATGTTCCAGGATTTTCTCGGATCTTCTGGGATCCCTTCTGATGCTCTGGGATGCTCCAGGATTTTCTGGAATGCTCCAGGATTCCCTGGGATGATTTGGAACCCTTCAGGATTTTCTGGGATCCTCTGGGATCCCTTCTGATGCTCTGGGATGCTCCAGGATTTTCTGGGATCCTCTGGGATTTCCCAGGACGCTCCGATATCCTCCAGGATTTCCCTGGGATGGTCCAGGATCCTCTGGGATGCTCCAGGACTCCCCAGGATTTCCCGGGACAATTTAGGATCCTCCAGGATTCCTTGGGACCCTCTGGGATCCTCCAGGACTCCCCAGATCCTCTGGGATTTTCTGAAATTCTCCGGGATCCTCCAAGATTCCCCGGGACGCTCCAGGATTCCCTGGGACCCTCTGGGTTCCTCCAGGATTCCCCGGGATGCTCCAGGATCCTCTGGGATTTCCTGGAATTCTCCAGGATGCTGCAGGATTTCCCAGGATGATTTAGGATCCTCCAGGATTCCTTGGGACCCTCTGGGTTCCTCCAGGATTCCCTGGGATGCTCCAGGATCCTCCGGGATTTCCCAGAGTTCTCCGGGATGCTCCAGGATTCCCTAGGATGCTCCAGGATTCCCTGGAATCCTCTGGGATTTCCCAGAGTTCTCCGGGATGCTCCAGGATCCTCCGGGATTTCCCAGAGTTCTCCGGGACGCTCCAGGATTCCCTGGAATCCTCCGGAATGCCCCGGAATCCCCCGAGGGCGGCGCTGGCGGCTCCGGGTTCTGTGCGAAGCAGGACGAGTCACTCGGGGCTTCCTTCCCTTTTTGTTTTTTTGGGATCCCGTTGTTTTTTTTTGGGATCCTGTCCCTGTCCCCGATGCCGGCCTTAGGACACGGCCGGGTCCTTGGGCGTGGGCGGGAGCAGCGCGGGATCCTCGGGATACTCCTCGGGATACTCCTCGGGATACTCCTCGGGGTACTCCTCGGGATACTCCTCGGGATACTCGTCCCCGTCCGGGAAGCACGGGGGGCCCTCCCCCAGCTCGAAAAAAATGGGGAGGTCCCCGGATCCGACGTCCACGGCGCTGGAATCCACCAGGAACAGCGGCTGGACCGTGCACGGAACGAGCTGCTTCCCTGGAACAGTGGGAATGTGGGAATTTGGGATTGGGAATTTGGGATAATCCACCAGGAACAGCGGCTGGACCGCGCACGGAACGAGCTGCTTCCCTGGAACAACGGGAATTTGGGAATGTGGGATTGGGAATGTGGGATTGGGAATTTGGGATAATCCACCAGGAACAGGGGCTGGACCGTGCAGGGCACGAGCTGCTTCCCTGGAACAACGGGAATGTGGGATTGGGAATTTGGGATAATTCACCAGGAACAGGGGCTGGAATGTGCACAGAACGAGCTGCTTCCCTGGAACAACGGGAATTTGGGAATTTGGGAATGTGGGAATTTGGGATAATCCACCAGGAACAGGGGCTGGAATGTGCACGGAACGAGCTGCTTCCCTGGAACAGTGGGAATTTGGGAATTTGGGATTGGGAATTTGGGATTATGGGATTGGGATAATCCACTGTGCAGGGAACGAGCTGCTTCCCTGGAACAACGGGAATTTGGGAATTTGGGATTGGGATCATGCACCGTGCAGGGCACCAGCTGTTTCCCTGGGAAACAGGAATTTGGGATTATGGGATAAATGGGAATTTGGGATTCGGATAAATGGGATTGAGGGATTGGGATGAATGGGATGGGGGGATTGGGATAATTCACCAGGAACAGGGGCTGAACTGTGCAGGAAATGAACTGCTTCCCTGGAAAATGGGAATTTGGGATTGGGAATGTGGGATTGGGATCATGCACTGTGCAGGGAACGAGTTGCTTCCCTGGGAAATGGGAATTTGGGAATGTGGGACTGGGAATGGGGGATTGGGAATGGGGGATTGGGATTGGGATAAATGGGAATGAGAATGGGACTGTGGAATTGGATTGGAAATGTGGGATTGGGATCATGCACTGTGCAGGGAACGAGCTGTTTCCCCGGAACAGTGGGAATTTGGGATTGGAAATGTGGGATTGGGAATTTGGGATTGGGAATTTGGGATTGGGAATTTGAGATAATCCATCAGGAACAGGGGCTGGACTGTGCAGGGTATCCGCTGCTTCCCTGGAACAGTGGGAATGTGGGAATGTGGGATTGGGAATTTGCGATTTGGGGATTGGGATTTTGGGATTGGGAAAATCCACCAGCAACAGCAGCTCCAGGGAACGTCTGGGATGAATTCAGCTCCAGGTTGGAATTCCAGGACAGTCTGGGTGGGAATCCCAATCCCAATCCTATCCCAAACCCATCCCGGTCCTAATTCTAATCCCAATCCTAATCCTAACCCCACATAACCCTAATTGGAATCCCATCCCGAATCCCAAATATCCCAGAATTCCCACTGGGATACCGGAGTCCCCCATTCCCAAATATCCCAAAATTCCTGTTGGGATAGCAGAGTCCCCATTCCCAAATATCCCCATAACCCCAAAATTCCCCAAATTCCCACTGGGATAGCGGAGTGCCCCATTCCCAAATATCCCAAAATTCCCTTTGGGATAACAGAGTCCTCCACTCCCAAACCCCAAAATCCCAAAAACCCCAACATTCCCATGGAATACCGGAGTCCCCCATTCCCCAATATCCCAAGAACCCCAAAATTCCCCAAATTCCCATTGGGATACCAGAGTCTCCCAAATCCCAAAAATCCTAAAAACCCCAAAATTCCCATGGGATACCAGAGTGTCCCATTCCCAAAATCCCAAAATTCCAAAAATTCCTCTTGGGATACCAGAGTCCTCTATTCCCAAATATCCCCAAACCCCCAAAATTCCCAAAATTCCCCATGGGATACCAGAGTTTCCCATTTCTAAAAATCTCAAGTATCCCAAAATTCCCATGAGATACCAGAATCCCCCATTCCCAAATATCCCAAAAACCCCAAAATTCCCATGGGATACTGGAGTCCCCCATTCCCAAAAACCCCTCAATTCCCAAATATCCCAAAATTCCCTTTGGGATACCAGAGTCCCCCATTTCCAAATATCAGAAAATTCTTGTGGGATATCAGAGTCCCCCATTCCCAAATATCCCAAATGTCCCAAAAATCCCAAAATTCCCATGGGATACCGGAATCCCCCATTCCCAAATATCCCAAAAAACCCCAAAAATCCCGTTGGGATACCAAAGTCCTCCATTCCCAAGTCCCAAATGTCCCAAAAATCCCAAAATTCCCATTGAGATACCGGAGTCCCCCATTCCCAAAAATCCCCAATATCACAAAATTCCCCAAATTCCCATGGGATGCTGGAGTCCTGCATTCCGAAAAATCCCAAATATCCTAAAATTCCCTCTGGGATACCAGAGTCCTGCATTCCCAAATATCCCAAAAACCTCAAATATCCCAAAATTCCCATTGGGATACTGGAGTCACCCATTCCCAAATATCCCATGGGATCCCAAAAACCCAAAATTCCCACTGAGACACTGGAGTCCCCCATTCCCAAATACCCCAAAATTCCCGAAAATTCCCCAAATTCCCATGGGATACCGGAGTCGCCTGCGCTGGGCTCGGTCTCCGTCGGTTTCTGCTGCTCCTGGTTCGAGAGGAGATCCTGGATCTGCCGGAATTCCGGGAATTATTTCCGCTCATTCCGAGGTTTTTGGGGTTTGAAAGGGATCCCAAACCCAGCCCCTGCTCATCCCAAACGTTCCCGGAAATGATCCCGGAGAGGAAAATCCCGGGAATGGGGCGGGGCTGGTGCTGCCGTCCTGGGACAGCCGGGAACGATCCTGGAGCGGATCCCGGTCCCGATCCCAGTGCTGGACCTGGTCCTGATCCCAGCCCTGATCCTGATCCCAGCCCTGATCCCAATTCCATTCCCAATCCTGATCCCAATCCCAGCCCTGACCACAGCTCTGATCCCAATTCCAGTCCTAATCCTGACTCCAGCCCCGATCCTGGCCCTGATCCCAATCCCAATCCCAGCCCCGATCCCAATTCCAATTCCATCCCCAATCCTGATCCCAGCCCCGATCCCAATCCCAGACTGATCCCAACCCCAATCTTAATCCCGATCCCTGATCCTAATCCTGATCCCAGCCCCAATTCCAATCCCAGCCCCAATCCCGATCCCAATCCCATCCCCGATCTCAATCTCAACCTGAGCCCAATCCTGATCCCAATCCCAGTCCTGATCCTGATCCCAGCCCTGATCCCAATTCCATTCCCAATCCTGATCCCAATCCCAGTCCTGATCCTGATCCCAGCCCTCATCCCAATCCTGATCCAGAATCCCAATCCCGGCCCAGATTCCAATCCCAGCCCTAATCCCAATTCCAATTCCAGCTCTGACCCCAATCCCAATCCCAGCCCTAATTCCAGCCTGGATCCCAATCCCGATCCCAATCCCAATCTCAATCCCAATCCCAGCCCTGATCCCGATCCCAGCCCCAATCCCAATCCCAATCCCGGTATTTTCCCCAGGAATTCCCCCCCTGTGGGGGCTGAAATGGGAATCCCAGGGGCTGGAAAATTTGGGATTTGCCCTTTTTGGGGGGTGGTGGTGGTGGTAGGGAATTCCCAGAATTCCCGAGAATTCCCGAGGATTCCCGGGATTCCGGGATTTTGGGCTCACGCTGGCCAGGCTGCTGTCCAGGTCCGGCAGGGTCACGTCCGGCACCGCCACCGAGGGGCTGAAGAGCTGCCGGGAAAAGCGGGAATGAAACCGGGAACGCCGGAATTCCCGGGAAATCCCTGCCCCAGAATGGGAATTCCCAGGAAAATCCCACCCTGAGAAGAGGAATTCCTGGGAAAATCCCACCCTGAGAACGGGAATTCCTGGGAAAATCCCGCCCCCAGACCGGGAATTCTTGGGAAAAACCTGTCCTGAGTTAGAGAATTCCCGGGAAAATCCCACCCCAAGGAATTCCTGGGAAAATCCCACCCTGAGAATGGGAATTCCCAGGAAAAATCTGTCCTGAGTTAGGGAATTCCCAGGAAAAACTCACCCCAAGGCCAGGAATTCCTGGGAAAATCCCACCCCAAACCAGGGAATTCCCAGGGAAAAAAATCTGTCCTGAGAATGGGAATGCTGGAATTCCCAGGAAAAATCCCATCCCAGACCGGGAATTCCTGGGAAAATCCCACCTTGAGAATGGGAATTCCCGGGAAAACCCTGACCAGGGAATGGATCCTGGAACATTCCCAGTGGGAATTCCTGTGAAAAACCCACCCTGAGCCAGGGAATTCCCGGGAAAAACCTGTCCAGAAAACGGGAATGGCAGAATTCCTGGGAAAATCCCACCATGACTCAGGGAATTCCTGGGAAAAATCAGTCCTGAGAGTGGGAATGCCGGAATTCCCAGGAAAATCTCACCCCCAGACCAGGAATTCCAGGGACAGAGAATTCCCAGTTTCCTGGCCCATTCCCAAGGGGAATTCCCAGTTTCCTCACCCCATTCCTGTCAGGAGGAGCCCCCCAGGGCTCCATTCCCAAAATTCCATCTCCGTTTTCCAGAGGCTCCCAAGGGATTTTGGGATTGGGGTGGGCGCGGCTGCCTGGGGGTGGCTTTGGGAATTCCCACTGGGAACGGGCTGGGATCCCGGGAATTCCCAGTGGGAACAGGCTGGGACTCCAGGAATTCCCTATCCCAGGAATTCCCACTGGGAATGTTCCAGAATCTGTTCCCTGGATCAGGGCGGGTTTATCCTGGGAATTCCCACAGGGAACGGGCTCGGATTCCAGGAATTCCCTATCCCAGGAATTCCCACTGGGAACGGGCTGGGATCCTGGGAATTCTCACTGGGCACTGGGGATTTTGGGAATTCCCGGTTGGAATTTTTGTTGTTTTTTTTTTTTTTTCTGGGAATTTTAGAATTTTTGGGAATTTTAGGGGGAGCACTCATGAGGAGCAGGGATGGATTTTTCCTGGGAATTCCCACCGGGAATGGGCCGGGAATTCCCAGTGGGCATTGGGGATTTTTGGGATTTTGGGCATTGGGGATTTTGGGAATTCCCAATTGGAATTCCGGGTTTTTTTCTGGGAATTTTTTCCGGGAATTTTGTTATTTTTGGGAATTCTCACGTCGAGCTGGGATGGATTTATCCCAGGAATTCCCACTGGGAACGGGCTGGGATCCTGGGAATTCCCATTGGATGCTGGGGATTTTGGGCATTGGGGTTTTTGGGAATTCCCAGCTGGAATTTTTGGGGTTTTTTCCAGAAATTTTGGGATTTTTTGGGAATTTTTAGTTTTTTTTCCAGGAATTTTGGGATTTTTGAGAATTCTGACATCGAGCAAGGACGGATTTATCCTGGGAATTCCCACTGGGAACAGGCTGGGATCCCAGGAATTCCCATTGGATGCTGGGGATTTTGGGAATTGGGGATTTCGGGAATTCCCAGTGGGAATTTCTGGGATTTTTTCTGGGAGTTTTGGGATTCTGGGGAATTTTGGGATTTTTGGGAATTCTCATGTCGAGCAGGGATGGATTTATCCTGGGAATTCCCACTGGGAATGGGCTGGGAATTCCCAGTGGGCGTTGGGGATTTTTGGGATTTTTGGGATTTTATGGGATTTTGGGATTTTTTCCCAGTCGGAATTTTTGGGAATTCCGTGAATTTTTGGGAGTTCTCACGTCGAGCAGGGCGCTGTCCATGCTGAAGCCGTGGGTGCTGAGCAGCGCCTGCAGATTGTCCAGGCTGGAGTCGATCGTGTCCAGGTGCTCGTTCAGCTCCGACCTGGCGGCAACAGCGACGGCGGGAATGAACAACGGGAATGAACAACGGGAATGACCAACAACAGCGGGAATGAACAACAACAGGAATGAAAAACAACAGTGGGAATGAACAACGGGAATGAACAACAACAGCGGGAATGAACAGCGGGAATGAACAACAACGGGAATGGACAACAGCGGGAATGAACAACAACAGGAATGGACAACGGGAATGAACAACGGGAATGGACAACAACAGGAATGGACAACAACAACGGGAATGAACAACAGCGGGAATGAACAACAACGGGAATGAACAACGGGAATGACCAACAACAGCAGGAATGAACAACAACGGGAATGACCAACAACAGCAGGAATGAACAACAACAACGGGAATGAACAACAACAGCGGGAATGGACAACAACAATGGGAATGAACAACAGCAGGAATGAACAACAACGGGAATGAACAACAACAGCAGGAATGAACAACGGGAATGAACAACGGGAATGGACAACAACAACGGGAACGAACAACAACGGTAATGAACAACAACAACGGGAATGAACAACAACAGGAATGGACAACAACAGCGGGAATGAACAACGGGAATGAACAACAGCAACGGGAATGAACAACAACAACAACGGGAATGAACAATGGGAATGATCAACAACAGCGGGAATGAACAACAACGGGAATGAACAACAACAGCGGGAATGAACAACAACAGGAATGGACAACAACAGGAATGGACAACAACAATGGGAATGAACAACAGCGGGAACAAACAACAGCAGGAACGAACAACAACGGGAATGAACAGCGGGAATGAACAGTGGGAATGACAAAGGGAATGAACAACAATGGGAATGAACAACAACGGGAATGACAACAGTGACAACGGGAATGAACAGCGGGAATGAACAGCGGGAATGAACAGTGGGAATGACAATGGGAACGACCAACAACAACAATGGGAATGAACAGCAGGAATGACAAACAACAACAACAGAGGGAATGAATAAGCAACAACAGCAACAGGAATGAACAGCGGGAATGATCAACGACGACACCGGGAATGACGATCAACAACGGGAATTATCAACAACACTGGGAATAACAACGGGAACGACAAACAACAGCGGGAATGAACACCGGGAATGACTGATCCACAACAGCAACAGGAATGAACACTGGGAATGATTGATGAACAACAACACCCGGAATGATTGATCAATAACGGGAACGAACACCAGGAATGATCAACAACAACAACAACACTGGGAATAACACCAGGAATGATGAACAACAGGAATAAACACCGGCAATGATGAACAACAACTCTGGGAATGAATGAACAACAACAATGGGAATGAACAACAATGGGAATGACACCGGGAATGACACCAGGAATGAACTACGGGACTGATGGGAGCGAATACCGGGAACAATGAACAACAACGGGAATGAACACCAGGAATGAATGAACAACAACACTGGGAATGATCAACAACAACGGGAATGAATGATCAACAAGAACGGGAATAACAACGGGAATGATGAACGACACCAGGAATGAACGAACACCGGGAATGAACAAACACCAGGAATGATGAACAACAACGGGAGTGAACACTGGGAATGAACAACAACAACGGGAATAACACCGGGAACGAACAACACCAGGAATGAGCAAACACCGGAACACCGGGAACAACACCAGGAATGAACAACACTGGGAATAACAGGAATGAACACCAGGAACGCACTGGGACCGCACCGGGAATGAACGGGGTCGAGGGAACACGCCGGGAATAACGGGAATGGGAGCGGGAAACTGGGAATGGGAAAGGGTCAGGAAACCGGGAATGGGAATTTTGGGAAACCAGGATTGGGAAACCAGGAATGGAAGCGGGAAACTGGGATTGGGAAACTGGGATTGGGAAACTGGGGTTAGGAAACTGGGACTGGGGCCAGGAAATCGGGATTGGGAGACTGGGAATGGGATCAGGAAACCGGGAATGGGAAACTGGGATTGGGATTAGGAAAGTGGGAATGGGAAACCGGGAATGGGAGTGGGAAACTGGGAATGGGAATTCTGGGAAACTGGGAATTCTGGGAAATCAGAAATGGGAATTCTGGGGAACTGGGATTGGGAAACTGGGATAGGGAGTGGGAAATGGTGTCAGGAAACTGGGAATGGGATCAGGAAACCAGGAACAGGAAACTGGGAATGAATGCTGGGAAATGGGGTCACGAAACTGGGAATGGCAGCGAGAAACTGGGACTGGGATCAGGGCTGGGAACGCTGGGAAATGGGGTCAGGAAACCGGGAATGGGAATTCTGCCCCACTCCCGCTTTTCCCAACATGGGAATTCCAGGAATTCCATCCCAGTCCTGCTTTTCCTGAGCTGGGAACTCCAGGAATTCTGGGAATTTCATCCCAATCCCTCTTTTCCAGAGCTGGGAATTCTGGGAATTCCAGGAATTCCATCCCAACCCTGCTTTTCCCAAGCTGGAAATTCCTGAAATTCCAGGAATTCCTCCCTGTGCGCACTTTCCCAAGCTGGGACTTCTGGGAATCCCATCCCTCTCCCTCTTTTCAGGAGCTGGGAATTTTGGGAATTCTGCCCTGCTCTGGCTTTTCCCAAGCTGGGAGTTCTGTGAATTTTGGGAATTCCAGGAATCCCACCCGGCTCCCTTTTTCCCCATGCTGGAAATTCTGGGAATTCCATCTCAATCCCACTTTTCCCAAGCTGGAAATTCCTGAAATTCCGGGATTTCCTCCCCATTCCCACTTTTCCCCTAGCTGGGAATTGCAGGAATGTTGGGAATTTTGGGGATTGCGTGGCTCACTTGTCGAGGCAGGCGACGCTCAGGCACTTTTCCTGGGATTGGGGATTCCCGGGAGCGGCTCCGGAGTCGTTTTCCCGCAGGATGGAGTCGATGAAGGTGGAGGGGGACAGGGGGGTCTCGGAATTCCCGGAATTCCCAGAATTCCCGGAATTCCCGGCGCTCTTGGGCTCCTCCACCTGCGGGCTCCGCGTGGGGCTGGGAGGCTCCTCCTTGATCCGGATCCCCGGGCTGCTCCTGCGGGGGAAATAATGGGAAAAATAATGGGAAAAATTGGAAAAACAATGGGGAAAATGGGAAAAATAATGGGAGAAATGGGAAAAACAATGGGAGAAATGGGAAAAATTACGGGAGAAATGGGAAAAATTACGGGAGAAATGGGGAAAATGGGAATGGGGAAAATGGGAATGGGGAAAAATGGGAAAGGACAAAATGGGAAAAACAATGGGGAAAATGGGAAAAGTGGGAATGGGGAAAATAGGAATGGGAAATGGGGAAATGGGAATGGGGAAAGTGGGGAAAAATGGGGAAAACAGGAATGGAAATGTTGAATGGGAAAAATGGGAATGGGAATGAGGAAAATGGAAGATGGGAAATGAGAAAAATGGGAAAGGGAAAAATGGGAATAATGAGAATAGTGGGGAAAATGGAAAAATTGGGGAAAATGGGAAAAATGGAAATGTTAAATGGGAAAAATGGGAATAATGGGGGGAATGGGAATGGGAAATGGAAAATATGGGAATGGGGAAAAATGGAAATGGGGAACAGGAAATGGGAAAATGGGAATGGGAAACAGGAAAAATGGGAATGGAAAAAATGGGAGAAATGAGAAAAATGGGAATGGGGAATGGGAAGAGCGAAAAACGGGAAATAGGAAAGATAGGAAAAATGGGAATGGGAAAAATGGGAATAATGGGAAACAGGAGCAATGGAAAAATGGGAATAGGATGAATGGGAAGGAGAAAAATGGGAATGGGAAAATGGGAATAAGGAAAATGGTAAAAATGGTAAAAATGAGAATGGGAATGGAAACGGGAAAAATGAAAATGAGGAATGAGGAAAATGGGAATAGGAAAAATTGGGATGGGGAAAAATGGGAATGGGGAAAATGGGAATGGGGAAAAAGGGGTAAATGGGAATGGGGAATGGGAAATGAGAAAAATGGGAATGGGAAATGGGAAAAATGGGGAAAATGGGAGTGGGGGAATGGGGAAAAATGGGGAAAATGCGAGAAATGGGAATGGGGAAAGTGGGGAAAATGGGAATGGGGAATGGGAAAAATGGGAATGGGAAATGGAAAAAATGTGAAAAATGGGAATGAGAAGTGGGAAAAATGGGGAAAAGGGGAATGGGGGGAATGGGGAAGGGGATGGGAAAAGGGAAAGGGAAAAATGGGAAAGGGGAAATGGGAATAATCCAGCCCATTTCCCCCATTCTCAGGGATTTTTGGGAATCCATTCCCAGGGAATTTTCAGGAATTTTCCCCACCTGCCATCCAGGCTCCCTCCCCCATTCCCAGGGATTTTTGGGATCCCATTCCCAGGGATTTTCAGGACCCCATTCCCATGGAATTTTTGGGAATTCTCCCCACCTGCCCTCCCCATTCCCGGGGAATTTCAGGCTCCCATTCCCATGGAATTTCGGGAATTGTCCCCACCTTCCATCCAGGCTGCCTCCCGGGGAGGCCTCGGGGCTGGACGGGGGCAGCTCGGTCACGTCCGAGATGATGGGGCCGCAGTTGGGGCCGGCGTCGGCCGCCAGCAGCGCGGGGCCCGACAGCGCCGGGGCCGGGGCCTGCGGGAACGCGGGAACCAGGGATGGGACAGCCAATCCCAATCCATCCCCATCCCAATCCATCCCAACTCCAATAAATCCCAGAAAATCCCGATCCCAATAAATCCCAAAAAATCCCAATCCAAATAAATCCCATTCCCAATAAATTCCAACATATCCCAATCCCCATATCCCAATCCCAATAAATCCCAATCCTCCAAATCCCAATCCAAATAAATCCCAATAAATCCCATTCCCAATGAATCCCAATCCCAATAAACCCCAATAAATCCCAGTAAATCCCAATAAATCCCAATCCAAATAAATCCCAATAAATCCCAATAAATCCCAATCCCACAAATCCCATTCTCACCAAATCCCAATAAATCCCATTAAAACCCAATAAATCCCATTCCAAATCAACCCCTACCCCAATAAATCCTCCAAATCCCATAAATTTTTGGGAATTCTCATGGAATAATTGGAATTTCTGTAGTGCTCCAGGGAGTTCCCAATAAACCCCAATAAATCCCAATAAATCCCCATCACCCAATTCCCACTCCAAATCCCAATGAATCCCATTCCCAAAAAACCCCAATAAACCCCAATCCCACCAAACCTGTTCCCACCAAATCCCAATAAATCCCAACAAATCCCATTCCCAATAATCCAAACCCCACTAAACCCCATAAATCCCATAAATTTTTGGGGAATTCTCACGGAATAATTGGAATTTCCGTGGTGCTCCAGGGAGTTCCCAATAAACCCCAAAAAATCCCAATGAATCCCAACAAATCCCAATAATCCAAACCCCACTAAACCCCATCAATTCCATAAATTTTTGGGGAATTCTCACGGAATAGTTGGAATTCTCGTGGTGCTCCAGGGAGTTCCAAATAAACCCCAATCAATCCCAATGAATCCAAATCCCCCAATTCCCATGGAATTTTGGGGGATAAATCCCAAATAAATCCCAAACTCAATAAATCCCAATGTCAATAATCCGAATTCCACAAATCCCATTCCCAATACATCCCAATAAATCCCAATAAATCCCAATCCCAATGAATCCCATTCCCAATAAATCCCAATAAATCCCAATGAATCCCAATAAATCCCAATGAATCCCAATCCCAATGAATCCCATTCCCAATAAATCCCAATAAATCCCAATAAATCCCAATGAATCCCAATCCCAATGAATCCTATTCTCAATAAATCCCAACAAATCCCAATAAATGTCAATAAATCCCAATCCTCCAAATCCCATTCCCAATAAATCCCAATCCTCACAATCCCAATCCCACAAATCCCATTCCAAATAAATCCCAAACCCAATAAATCCCAATAAATCCCAATCCCCCAAATCCAATTCCAAATAAATCCCAATAAATCCCATTCCCAATAAATCCCAATCCCAATGCATCCCAATCCCACCAATCCCATTCCCGATGAATCCACATCCCACAAATCCCCATCCCAACAAATTTCAATCCCACAAATCCCATTCCCAACAAGTCCCAATAAATCCCATTCCCAATCCCACTAAATCCAAATAAATCTCAACAAATCCCATTCCCAATCCCCCAAACCCCATCAATGCCATCAATTTTTGGGAATTCTCACGGAATAGTTGGAATTGCCGTGGTGCTCCAGGGAGTACCCAATAAATCCCAATGAATCCCAACAAATCCCAACAAATCCCATTCCCAACCCCAATAAATCCCATAAATCCCAGTAAATCCCAACAAATCCCCCAAATCCCATCAATTTTTGGGAATTCTCACGGAATAGTTGGAATTGCCGTGGTGCTCCAGGGAGTACTGCCGGCTGTACTTGGGCATGGAATGTGCGGGGCTGCCGTCGTTCAGCATCAGGGGGCTGCAATTCCCAACAAAAATCTGGGATTTTTTCCCAGGGTTTTCCCAGGATTTTTCTGGGATTTTCAGGATTTTTAAAGGGTTTTTTCCCCATGTTTTTTCCCAGGATTTTCAGGGTTTTTTCCAGGATTTTTAAGTTTTTTTCCCAGGGGTTTTCAGGGGTTTTCCAGGATTTTTTCCAGGGTTTTCGGGGTTTTTTTCCCGGGATTTTCCAGGGGTTTTCGGGTTTTTTTTTCTGGGATTTTCAGGGTTTTTTTCCAGGGGTTTTCCAGTTTTTTTTGTTTCTTTGTTTGTTTGTTTGTTTGTTTGTTTCTTCACAGGATTTTCAGGATTTTTCCAGTTTTTTTCCCCAGGTTTTTTTCAGGGGTTTTTCCAGGGATTTTTCCTGGGGTTTTTTTTCAGGGCTTTTTCTGGGTTTTTAGGGGTTTTTCCAGGAATTTTTCCAGGGGTTTTTCTCAGTTTTTTTCAGGGTTTTTTCCAGGGATTTTCTAGTTTTTTTCTAGAATTTTCCTGGGTTTTTCCAGGGGTTTTCCAGGTTTGGTTTTTTTTTTTTTTTCTGGGGTTTTTCAGGGGTTTTCCAGGATTTTTCCTGGTGTTTTCCCAGGGCTTTTTCCAGGAGAGAAGGGGTTGGGAACGAATTTCTGGAATTTTGGGAAGGAATTCCCAGAGAATTCCAGGGGCTTCTCCATCCCTGGAAAATCCCAAAATGGAAAATCCCCAAATCCCCACAATTCCAGAATTTCCAGATTTTTGGGAATGCCAGGAGCTCCTATTTTCCCAATTTACCAGAAAAAAAGAGAATTCCAGGAATTCTTTGTTCCCTTTACCCCAAGGAATTCCCAAATCCCAGCGCGGCCCCTTCCCGAGGATTTTTGGGATTTGGGGGGGTCCCAATCCCGGATTTTTGGGGAATTTTGGGAATTCCTCTCACATTTTCCTCTTGACGCCCAGGATCCGGTTGGATTGCACCAGGGAGATCAGGAACTGGATCAGCTGCAGAGAGAAAACGGAAAAATGTCAGGAAAAATGGGGAAAAATGGGGAAAACTGGGGGAAATTGGGGGA
The DNA here is from genome assembly GCA_035221435.1 of Sphenopsis melanotis. Classification (NCBI taxonomy): domain Eukaryota; kingdom Metazoa; phylum Chordata; class Aves; order Passeriformes; family Thraupidae; genus Sphenopsis; species Sphenopsis melanotis. Next base: position 18,807 of record JAWMRF010000236.1, read on the forward strand.
AAAATGGGGAAAAAGTGGGAAAAATTGGGGGAAAATGGGAAAAATTGAGGGGGAAAAATTGGGGGGGAAACCTGGGAAAAAATGGGAAAAAATTGGGGGAAAAAATGGGAAAAATTCAGGAAAACTTGGGGGGAGAACTGGGAAAAATTGGGAAAAAATGAGAAAAACTAGAAAAATTTGGGGAAAATTGGGGGGGGGGGACCTGGGAAAAATTGGGAAGGACTGGGAAATGAGGGGGAAAAAATTGGGAAAAACTGGGGGGAAAAACTGGGAAAAAATTGGGAAAAATTGGGGGAAAAGACTGGAGGGAAAACTGGGAAAACCAGGAAAAATTGGGAAGAATTGAGGAAAAATGGGAAAAATTGGGATAAATTTGGAATAGTGAGGGGAAAAACTGGGAGGGGGGGAACAGGGAAGAAGTGGGAAAATTGGGAAAAAACAGAAAAAATGGGTAAAACAGGAGGGGAATAAAATCAGAAAGGAAAAACGAGAAGAATTGGGGAAAACTGGGGGGGGAAACTGGGAAAAACTGGGAAAATCAGGAAAAATGGGAAAAATTGGGGGAAAAACTGGGAAAAATTGGGAAAATTGAGAAAAACTGAGGGGGAAAAAACTGGGAAAAAATGGGGGGGGAACTGGGAAAAAAAAACGAGGAAAAACTGGGAAAAACTGGGAAAAATTTGGG
>JAWMRF010000239.1:0-79647 GCA_035221435.1 Sphenopsis melanotis
CGAGGAAAAAAAAACCCAGCCGGGGGGAAAAAAAAAAAACCCCCCGGCTGGGGATTTTTTATTCTAAATTTAAAAATGAGTTGAAAAACCTGAAAGGCAAAAGTCACACACACAAGGTTAAATCCACTCAGAATGTACTCACACGTGCAGAGACAAGCGGACACAGACAGACACAGTCATATGCTGTCACACACACTCACACATTCTTCCAACTTACACACTCACTGCAGCTCTTACTTGAGACGGTGAAGAACGTGCTTCGACACATCGTCTGGCTGCCGCTCCTCGACATCAAATGGTAGATTCTGGGGAAATCGGTAGCCTCGGGGACCTGTGAGACGACAGGAAGCGGTCAACGAGTGGCTATCCGACAGCTAGCGCTTGTCCCCGCTCTAGACCAATAAATTTTCTGCCCAAAATCCCATAGAAGACAGATGAACAGTAAAGTTTTTACAACTGCTCTACCTAACTGTGACTACGTGCCAGGGCAGGGCAGTTCCGATCCTAAGTGGTAAGTACACACAATATAAGCCGATGCATACGGTGCAAGTGTACGTAGAGCGTAAGTACACACAATATAAGGCGACCCACTTACATACAGTATAAGTACACACAATATAAGGCGACGCACGTACACACGGTATAAGTACATACAGCATAAGCCAACATAGGTACACACAATGTAAGTACATACAGTATAAGCCAACATAGGTACACACAATATAAGTACATACAGTATAAGCCAACATAGGTACACACAATATAAGTACATACAGTATAAACCAGCATAGGTACACACAATGTAAGTACATACAATATAAGCCAGCATAGGTACACACAATATAAGTACATACAGTATAAACCAGCATAGGTACACACAATATAAGTACATACAATATAAGCCAACAGAGGTACATACAATATAAGCCAGGACTTGAGATAACTCTCTAGAAGATTAATTGTTGAGCCCTATACCCTTTGAGAAGATGGAACCTATAGAACTACTGCAGTCACATGAGGAGGGTGTAAGACGCTCCCTCCAGAAGTCTGAGAGAATGGCATGGAAAAAAACGCACTACCAAAGCTGGTAATGAGAAGGAAGATGGATGAGAACTTCTTGTCCCTTTGAGACATTCCTGTCTCAAAGAGTAAAAATGTAAAGATGCCAGAATAAGGGATATCCAGAAAGGAACATGAGTAGAATACAGGCAATATGGCACAGAATAGTGCCGATAAAGCATCGAGACATAAAAAAGGCCTATGACATGGAAGACAATGGACACAGACTACATAACACAGACACGGACAACATAACATAGACACAGATGGCAGAACACAGAGACGAGTGGCAACTGCCTGGCACTTTCCCCTTAGGGACCCGAGATTCCTAGCGCAAGATGAGCCAGAGGCTGATGATGCCAAAGGAAAGAAAGCCCTATGACAATGGCACGTGATGATGAAATGTAACTCCTTAAAAGAAGTTAGTGCCAAAGCAGTTAAGGGGATGGTTGAGGGGCTCGGTAAGCCCAGAGAAGGAAGCGGACTGCCGGGTGACCGTGGCTATAGCTCCGGACCTGAGGGCGAGCTCCTCGGGGGAAAGATCCGTGACGATGTCGAGTCGAAGAAGGCTGACGACGCAAAGTTCGCGAGAATGTGGAGATGGGTCGGAACTGCCCTGCCCGGCAAAGGCTCTGGTGAGGCTGAGGAGAAACCCTCTCCCTTTACTTCCAGAGAGCCTGTCCCACTACAGACCTCTCCGCTAAGCTGACATCAGATTGCCCCCTGTGATAGTAAAGGTTTTTCCCCTTCTCCCAACCACTGGCCCCGACACTTAGTTTTTGGAAGACGAGCGGACAAAATCCATCCTCGGTTGGACGTGGACGTTGAGATGATCTCCACGTGTGCTTCAGTGCTGCTGTTTCCAAGCTTTGGCTACAAGCCTCCTCAGGATACCTAAGACAGAACAGAAAACGTGACTATTGCCCTCAGAAACAGTATTCCCCGGGACTCCTCTTCACCACGCCCCCAGCTCACCTCAAATCTTGATTTGATTCCGGAGGCCGCCCAGAAGATACCTGTAAAAAGAAAAGGTACACGCTTAGCATGATGCTGCGTAAGGCTCACCTATGAGTCAGCCTGCCTAAACAGTGACTCACCTGCCCTCCTCTGTTCCTTGGCGTGCCTAGGGCAGCGACAGCACCTGCAAAGAAACAAAGCAGAAAAACATGCTACGGTACTGTGAAAACACAACCTCCCTAATCTGACAAGTATGCCACACCGTTACCTTAAGCTTGCACCCACCTGGCATGGGCATGCCCGGCCAGGATAGATGGCAAGTGGACCACCCAAAATAAAAAAAACAAGAGGAGATGCTTAGAGATGCATCAGAAACTGAGACCTCAGCAATAACAACTGCTTCTGTACCCTACTCAATGCTCACCTTGCCCACTTGGCCTCGACTGCTGCTCTCTGCCTTCACTTCCTAAAAAGAAAGACAAAGAACAGTGCTGTAACAGCTACCATTTATGCTTCCTCTACAGAGACAAACAGTGACTGACCTGCTCAGGGGAATCCCCTCATTCGGGATGGGGTGCTCTGCCCTGGATTTTATCCTTCTGCATCTGAAAGAAAGTTAGGACAAAAGTCAAAGGGCTGCAGGATAACTTAAGAGCTCCAGATATCTTGTGTCCATCTACAGTCCAACTACACCCCACATAACAAACTTCAAGTCCCCGTGACTTCTCCTATTGCACCAGGCTACGCGGCAGGGCAGAGCAGTTCCGGCACAAATGTGTGCTGACACCCGTGACGCAGGACAGGACGTGACAGACAACGGGGACACAACAGGAACAGAAATCTCTTGGCAAGGAAAATGACTGCAAAAACTGAGAGAATGCAAAATGAGATACAGAGGTGAGACCGATGGTGAGCTGATGAGTCTCAGAGAACACTGGAGGAAGATGCTAACTGAATGATTTATTCCAAGAACTGCAAAGATGGATGCCCTAGAATCCTACGGTCAGAAGCCTCTCCCTAATCTCGCATTCTTACAAGGCCTAATCTGTCATAAGAGATCCTTGCGGGGTGCAGATGTTCGTACAGCTCAGAACAAGACATGAAAAGACATCTGACTGGATACTTCTAAAAAGAGATGCAATTCTGATACCTGTCTGAGCTCCCCAGTCAAAAGATCCATGGCATGGGTGCCAGGGCGAGGAACACTGAGATCACGGATGCTAAGAATGATGCCAAGGTTTCTGACAGGCCCCTCAAAGGGCTAAGGTAAAAGACATGTGATACCCAAACAACACATAATGCACAATAGACAAGTGACACGATACACACCAGGACTGCTCTGCCCTGCACACCTCAGCACTGTGATCAAAAGCGAGACGTTCCTTTTATGGGGCCTAAGGGGCCACTTCTTGGCTACCCTCATCTCCAGAGCCAACTCAAACCTCCCCCCCCCACCCCCCCGCAAAGGGAGTCCTGACCCAGCACCCCACTTTCATCCCTTTCATCCCCTCTGTGGGTCAGAGCCCTCTACTTACTTAAATGGAAGTTTTCCCCCTTCCATTTAAACTGCAAAATAATGAAAGATGGGGACTCCCTATCAATTAATACCTGTAACGGCATGGAAAAGGAAGGGTCTCCTTCGATTGAGACCACTGAAGTTGCAGGGGAAGCAGATTCCTCTTCAATTTGAATGCGGACAATTGTGGGAAAGGAAGCTTTTCCCCTCAATTTAAACCCCCTTTCTCCTAGTAATCCCTCCCTTTTCTGGGGGCACTGGGGAGGGACTGATAAAAGCTGAAAGCCCCCGAGGATCCCGCATGCTGCCCCACCTGCTCAGGCGCTGTCCCTTGGCAAGAGGGCTCTTCCCTCGGCATTTTCTCTAAGCGGGGCTCCGTGCCCGGGCGCGTCCGGCTGCTCCGCCGTCCCTGCGGGATGTTCCGACCGTCGTTCCCCGAGGGACATTCGGGATACTTCCGTTTCCGTCTCTGGGCTGGTAGTTTCCTGTGCAAGTGTGCCCAGGTAACCCTCTGAAAGCAGCCTCTGGCAGGAGCTGCCCCCTCGTCATCCTCACTGGTCACACCTGGAGCTGCTGCACCTTGAAGTGGGAGGATTTTAGCCAGATTTCTGGAATACTTGCTGCAGGACTCAGTAACTCATGGTCAAAAAGATTTTCTCCAAGCTGTGAAATTTAAAAAAAAAAAAAACAAAAAAACTAAGTCAGTCTTGCACTTAAAGGAATTTGTAATCTAGAAGTTTGCATGGACTAACTGCCAGCTCTCAGGAAATTAAACACCCTGCTATCTTTTCTTGCCCTTACATAGTGAAGCAATCTAATATTTTACAATAAAATTTACCGGCTTCTAGTTCATGAACTATAAATGGTATTTGTTATGATTTTATGATGCTATTTACAGGTCAGTGTTCTGAGGGTAGTTCCAGCCCTCCCTTGGCCCGCTGCCCTGTGCAACCAGGCCCCTGTGCTGTGTGGCTGTAAAAGGCAGCTGATGCATCTGTTTTGAAGAAAAAGAGTGAGAATTGTGTGTTGAAACTTAGTACTGGTTCCCTTTGCTGTTCAGTATTTTACACTGAATCAAAGAATATGTGTTCTGGGCTTTAATTCTTTTTTAATGGTGCCTTATCTCAGGGGAGCTGGGCAGAACTGGGTAAATCTGATGACTAGAGAGCGTGAATAATATTTGCACAGCTTTCTGTGTTTTCAGTGCTCAGGCAGTGACAACTAACATAAATTACAAAAGCCGAGGAAATGCAAGAATGCTCCTGTCATTGTGCGCTTTTTAGTTTAGGTACCGAAGTGAAATGTGCAGTGATTTGAAGAAAGCTCAGCCCAACTGGAGCTAAACATCCTTTAACTAACCTTTGCAGGATGGAGGTGTTCTGAATAGGGAGCCTCTTAGTTTAAAAGTTATTCAAGAAGGTCTTGGAACATGGCAGACAGAAATGCCTGAAGAGTTCACAGAAACTGCAAGCACCTGTTAAAAGCACAAGTATATGGATCTTTTTGTTTTAGAATAAAAATGGCTGGTTAACAAACATCCTGAAGAGTCAGCCACCCACATTCTTCCTCCAAAGAATTGCAGATTCTTAGCTCCTGGGCTCTGAGATGTAATTACAGTATGAGGAGGTTTGGGAGAGCTGAAAAGTCACCATAGCAACCTCCTGGCAAAAATCTTCGCTCATCCAATGTAAAGCAAAATTTATTTTTATCTGAATGGCCTTAGTGAGCCTGAACGTGTTCTGTGTTCCGGCTCTCTGCTTCATTTCATTGTACTCCTCAGACACGGTCTTTTCCTGCTCTAAGTCCTAAAGGCCGTCTTCTAAATCTTCTAAATGAAAGTTTTGACTAGAAATGGATGCAGGATGCTGGCTGTTCAATCGGGGTCTGCTTCTGAGTTAAGAAAGAGATGCCCACTCGTGGCGTTCCAGACCCTTTGCAATCAGCTCCAGTGAAGCTGATAAACAACTTGTGCTGAATAATTTTAAGCATTGAAGTAAACTGAAAAACGTGGAAACAGATAAAAGAAGATGAAGGAAATGAAAATCATTGAAAAGTCCTGTGCAGCCCCTGTTCAGGAGAAAGAAAGGCTCTCCATGCAAGAGTTTATGCAAATTATAGAAGCTGGGAGAAGCTATGCAGCATGGACTTGGTGAGATGCAGTGCTTGCCAAGCAATTTTCATGGATGTGACCTGCCCATATTAGGAGACTGAGACCTGCTGGTCAAAGCTGCTGGATGGCAGGAGGGTGCTCAACTGCAGCTGCTTGACTGTGAGAGGGTCTGTGCGGGTGCACAGGGGGAAGGCAAAGCAGGAGAAGAGCTGCTGAGATATAAAGAAATTTGGTTAAGGGGTGCTCTCAGTTTTTTGAGGAAAAACTTGAAGTCTGTGGTGTTTAAATGGGGGTAACCAAGAGGAGGAGACAGATTTCTGAGCAATAAGGTGACTATGGATGGGTAGGTTATGTAGGAAAGCTGAAGGGAGGGATGCTTCTATTACTTTTGGAGCCTAGAGTGCCTGGACTAGCAGGGTGCAGTGCTCAGCAGCCTTGAGAGGTTCAGGCTTTCTCCGGTTCCTCTTACATCCCTCTCAGATCCAGTAAGGGGAGTGAACAACCAGGAGCTGCTGTCAGAACATTTAAGATCACGCTCCTGCAGGAGGCAGCCACCAGGCCTCCAGGGCCAATTTTGTCCCTCAGGAGCTAACTCACAAAATTCAGAAGTTGATCTCTGGCTGACCAAAGTGACAGGCACACAGGGGTGTCCTTCTCAGGGGCCACTCTCTCTGAGACCTCACTCATGAAATCTTTCTCAGCAGCAAGCAATAATTAGTATTTTTGGAACTTGGCAATGACTAATTAATATCTTGCAGGAAGGAAGAAAGAAACTGGTATTGATCTTTACACTATAGTATTATGTACTACAAATATGGGCTATCTATTGGGGGGAATTTTCAACTAGTGTTCTTTAGTGCAGTCACTTTTGAAACAGAAATGAGGGGATCTCTTCAGTTGTTTCTGTCTAATTTGTGTTTTACAGTGCTGCATACTCTGGACTTTGCTCTGGACAAAACCTGGACGACCCTGTGACGTACCGTAGGCTGGGAGTGTAATGATTTGTTTCTTAAATATTATTGCAAAAGTCAACAAATCATTTCTGGAGTAATAAAAGAGAAGGTTGAAAGCAGAGATTTGTTATTGCAGCAGATTTTCCAGGACCTTAGAAATGTGGTTTCAAAACAGAACACCTTGCTCTTCATTTCCTGACCCACCGAAAACATCGCAACATCCCATCTGATTTCCTCTTCATATTTTCTTCACCGGTCTTTTGGCATCTGACAGAAGAAACAGTGTGGAACAAAAATCTACCTGAGCTGCGCTACACAGGGAGGTGAGTTTTTGAGCAGAGCCTTTAAATAACTATGGTGTTCTTAGAAGAAAGTATGAAAATATATTTACGTGCCACAGGCTGGGAGCACAATGTTTTATTCCTTAAATGTTACTGCAAAATCAGCAAAAAATTGCCAGAGTAATAGCGTTGAAAGCTGGGAGAAGAGATTTGTTGTCACAGCAGTAAATGGAAAACTGGATGCCGTTTCCTAACACTGTAAATTTTGTAAAGTGCAATTTTTAAAGGAAATGGACGGAGTTGTTATTAGCTCAGAGGTTTTTATTATTTTCTAGTGTCCGAACACAAAGGGACAGCTTCCATTTTGCCAGTGGGCAGGGTGCTGTAACCCTGTGTGGGGAGCCCCAGGTGAGGGCTGCATCTGATGTGAAGCCGGGTGACTCCACGGAACAGAGCGTGGCCACCTTAGACGATCTGAGGATCTAGTTCATCCCTCACAGCCATTTTATGTAACTCATGAATAGGTGAAGATTTCATCCAGTGTGGTCCTGAACCAAGATTAAGTCCTTCCTTTGATGCCTGGTGAAGTGAGTAGAGGAAGCAGAGTGGCACAGGGGGAGTTGCAGGGCACGGGGAGGGAGTCTGGGGCTCTCAGACATCGAGGCTGCCTGTCCACTTTTCATTGATCCGGTTTAACTGTAGTCATTTTGCAAGCAACTTTAGTCAAACTGAAGCACAAAGCAGAATAAAGCCCTTTCTGTTTAGACTGGCATATTTGGATTTAAGTGTTCAATATATGCTTATACCCTGGAACTAGCCCTGTCTCAATTATAAGCATGTTGCCAGGGCTGAATTACACTGATGAAAATTTGCTTGTAGTCAGAGCCCAGGAGTGAGAACAAATACTTTTACTGGCTGTGCTGTCCGTGAGAAGTGTCCTGTTTCTCCCTTTGCCCTTTGACCTGTCTGCTGCTGTGTGGTTTACCATCCCACCGAAGTCTGTAGGATATAACAGCGGGTCAGCACACCCAGCTTAGAGGCACTGGTAGGGCTTTCTCTTCTTATGTTCCCCTATGTTTTTAGGAACTTCACCACTTTGTCAAAGCAGACTGGAAGCTGGTTACAGGCTTACAGAGATGTGACAGATGACCAAAACGCGTTCAGTGTCGTTGTATGAACTTCATCTCTTTTAGAAACCAGCAGACTCCAGAGGGTTTCTGTAGCTGTGACCTTTACAGAGATGGCTGATCTAGTGACTCAGCCCCATCACAGGGAATGAGGACTTCTGGGCCTCTGTGCTGTCAATGCCATTCCAGCAGATTGCAGGAGCAGTTTGAATTTCTCAGCCAAGTGGGAAGGGGGTGCTCACCAACATCTCTTTTTCAGAACATGCCTAGAAAATGAAGAGGTTCCTGCGTTGGCCTGAACAGTGCTCTGCTGATAAGGTCTTTTGTATCTTGGTGGCTGCTGCTCGTCTTTTTCTCCTGACAGGTACAGTAATTCTGCTCAGGACTAATCACATGGGTGGTGCTTCCAGCAGGCTCTGGGCATCCCCAGCCCAGAGAGTGTCTGATGATGTCTTGATTTGTGCACATACAGTTTATCCCTACAGGAGCCCACTTTCCTTAGGTTCTGCCCCAGAGCAGCAGTTCTTCCTATTCTGGCCCTTTCCCTTCAGCCATTATGAGGGTCCCTGAAGCACACTGGCCAAGTCTGGACACAATTCATACCCTTTCCTGGGATGCTGGCTCAGTCTGGGCTGCAGATGAGTCAGTACTAATAAGAAAATGCATCAAGGAGTGAAATGTCAGGTTTTGATGACATCAAAACCGTCATCCATGTTTGGAGGTGAAAAGGATTGTGTTTTGTCATTATTCACTTCTTTCCCTACTGGGTGTCTTCTGTATTTTTGCATAGTCTTTTTCTGGTTTTACTTTGGTCACTGTAAAATTGGAGCTGTCTGGTTGCTCCTCGGTGTCCTGGGAAATGCACAAAGCTGCTGACAGAACCAGGTTCTACAGTAATGATTCAGGCCTCGAGTTCCGCATGGTAAGCTGTGCGTCATGAACACGGTCAGCATCCTTTTGCTCTAACATAAATCCCAGCAAAACAATAACTAGTTCTATGCCGCTTTTTGTATTCCTTTCTTTCACTTCTCTTCAAGAACAATGCAAGACACAGAGATAATTTGTGCTTCTAAAATGCACCCTTCAGGACTGGGGTCACTTCCAGCCCACTGGCCTGTTGAGGAAAACTCAGACTCTTCCCAAAGAAAACCTTCATAATAAAAAGACTGAGTTAATATCTAGCTCCTGCCAAATCTATCAACTTTCTCTCAGCCTTGGATGAGAAAATCAAACACCCAACCTGGTACTGGACTACGTGGATCCTAGAGCTGAACTATGTATTGATTCCTATTTGACATGTCTTGAGTACTTTGTTTTCTATTGTGGAGTTAAACTTGTCTTTTTACTGGTAGCTTGGGCAGTCTCAAATTTCAAAGGTAGCAGAAACAAGAAATAGAATAAACTTTTAAATTTTTTAATCATAATGCGGGGAGGTACTCAAATGAGGATGTAGGACAGCTTTTTCTTTGGAAGTGACACTTTATTTCCTTTTTTTACTCTCTTTCCCAATGTGGTTCGCTTACAGAAGAAGGCTCTCTGCATGGAGAACTCCTGGACTTACTGGGAAGGAATGATAAATATGTGTCCAAGTGTGTGTTCTCATCCTCTCACTGACTCAGTCTGCATCTCTTCCTCCCTCTACCTCACCCACACACTGCTTTCTGGTTTTCTTCTTAATTGTAATTAATCTGAGAGAGGGATGAATATTCAGTATCTGAAAATGACTGCTAATAATATAGAAACATATTTATTGCAATTCTCTTATTGGTTAGTCTCATTTTTGATGCTCACCTATTGGAAACCATACATATTTACAGGATGCTAAATAGACCATTTATTAAATGGTTAAATCAAAATCCTTGAGTTGGACTTTAAAAAGTCAGTGGTACAGTAGTCTCATGGCTTCAGACCTCATCTGCCATCACATCTCGGTCCTCTTTTCACAAGCAGAATCACATCACCTGTGAGGCAATGGTTTTTGAAATATTACACTGATAACAGCAGGAATGGAGTGGAGCCTGTGATCACCCTCTGCAGATTCAATTCTACCTGGAGAGAATCTGCAGCACTGGAATGTGCAGGGAGACTAGTCGAGCCCCAGGTGTTCTAATAGTTTGGAATGTGGCTCAATGGATCATATCCTAATATCATGTCTATATTTCTGTAGGAAAGAAAAACATATTTATTCCAGTGATACGGCATGCCTGACGACTCAGAGCTGGATTTTAGTCGCTTCGTTGTCCACTTGCTTCAGTTTGACTCTGTGCTGACTTCACAGCCTGTGGCTTAGTGCAAAGGGAAAAATCAATTCTGTGCCTAGCAAGTAGAAACTTAGGTACTGTAGCATGCCTGCTCAGAAGGGGCTTTTGATTTCAGCTGTCCTTTGAACTTCAGAAGACAATTTGAAGTCATTTAGGATAAAAATAGGAGACTTCAAGTTATTACCAGCCCCTGTTTCTGTTATTGCCCATGGATGAATTGTCATTGATTTGAGTGAGTTGGACTGTTGTATTTTGAGCATGGATGAGTGTCCTTAACTTGAACTACAGTAGAGAGAACAATGTTTTATGTATGAAGCATGGTCTTACCCTGCTTCTTTCTGACCATGCTCCTTATTCATAGATATTTGGCTTTGTATTCATATGTTGAATTTATTTCTCATAGCCAGAGCTGCAGTGGCAAGTCTCTCACAGTCACATCAGAGTGTGAACTAAAAAAATACCAATTACCAGCCTCGCAAGGCAATGGCACTTCTGGGGGAAAATTTTGTGATCCTGTTTTTCTTTCAGCACCCAGGCCTGTAATACAACAGGGTGATTTGGTTCACTGCGATTTTCTGTTGTACATGTGTGCAAAAATATTCACAGTGCAGAGGTTTGCATCCAAAAAGGAGATAGAGGAGGCCTGTAACTTTATTCAAATAAAGGGAGAGGCCGTGGGGCATTTCCCCCAGCGTCTCTGAAATTGTTGGAGGACACAGCGTCCTTTTAATTCTATTTTCCTGGGCATATCATCCTCTCTCTTTCTCCATTGGCTGAGGTACTTGAGTGGTACAGACTTACTGAATCACCTGCTACATGACCCCCCTAATATGCAACCCTCCCCCCCCCCCCCCATTTTGTATCTCTGTTCTGTCAATTAGTACTATTCCTCTGAATTTTATGGTTCCTTTCTCTTACTATCTTATCTATCAATCTCTGGTCTTACCTACAAGCAGGCTCAAACAGTCTATTTGTAAAGACACACTCATTCCTTTCACAGGTGACAAACATCATCCATTTTCTCCCTGTCTGCCTGGTGATGTGGCAGATCGCATGCAAAATGCAAAAGTCATGTCTGCTTTGACAAGGTGATTCTCTTCAAGGAAAATTAGCTATGAATGAATGCCTGGAATTCTTTACTTTGAAAACAACAGGCAGGATGGCCAGCATTTAAAATGGGAATCTTTATGCCAGGTTATCATTAACCCTGAGACAATGAATATCAATGTTCCTTTCACAGACATTACAAATGCCTTTCCCTGAAGGCTGGCACAGCTTACACGGGCAAGAAGGGAACACAGATAACTGTCCTCCAACACAAGAAATGAAAAAGGATGAAAGTACATAAGCTCTGGTTTTCCCTGTGATCTAAATCCTGTTTTTTCCCTTGCTATGCTGTGTTGACCTCTCTATAAAGAAAAACACTCTGTGTGGGTGTATTTTGCCCTTTGCCTTCACCCTGCTGAAGTCTGAAGAACCACAGCAGGTCCTTGTAACAATGAACTTCACAGAAGTACTCAAACCTTTCTCTCACGTGAACTGTGCTTTCCCTTGCACTTTTGCTAGTGTGGATTCTCAGGCCTTTTATGGTTCTTTCCAGCAGCCTTCAGTCAAGCATCCTCAACAAGGGCCCCTATGCTGTCCCCGGTATCTCCAGTCAGTACCAACGGTACCATGCCACGTAAGTGCTCGGGAGGCTGTCTTAAAGGTTGATGTGGTTGTCATTGACATTAACTAACACTGTAGATGTGACAAGGGAAGTCACGTGTTTAAGCCCTTGCTGCTTAGCAAGGTGTCCCATGTCAGCAAATCCTCCTGTCTCTGCCTGTGCATTCTCAGCAGGCAGTAAAAACTGAGACGGTGCCCCTCAGGTATGAACCACAGCTTGGTTGTTGACATGTGATAGTGTAACTGTGTGTTTGGGCCCTTGAGGTCTTTAAAAAAATTCCTATCGATGCAGCAGTAACGTGGACACTGCGGTCTGGGGTTTCCCAAAGACGCTCGGTGCTGTGGGAATGGGAATACAGCTGTGGTCCTACAGGAGACTGAGGAGAAGAGAAGGGGAGCAGGCGCCTTCTGTGCAAGCTGCAGAATGTTTCTCACCTCTGTCCTCTCCTTACAGTTGGATTCTTTAATGTGCACGTGAACGGCTCTCTTCTCTATAAAATGGAGAGGGCACCGGATTGCTGTGATGCAAGGAGGCTTCTTGAACACTGGGTGAGTAGCTTCCTTTTCTCATTCTCATGTGTTTCTAGCAAGTATCACATGAGGACAGCTGGTAGGATCGTAGAATACTTTGGGTTGGAATAGAATGGGTTGGAAGGGACCTCTATAAGTCATCTAGTCCCACACCCAATGTACAGAATGCAAACTGTCAGGACAACACAGAAATGAGCATCCATGTAACAATTGTGGTGTTCCAGACTCACATTATTCAATGTATAACAGGACCAAATGAAATTTTGAAGGAAGGGAAAAGTGTAAAAATTTTGCAAAAATTCTTAGCCACTTTCATTGGGATTTAGGACTTTGATGAAAATTCTAATTTTACAAGCAGGTCTCGAAAAAGTATTGATATATCATGTTAATAAAAATGTTACTGTTTTCTTTCCAGTTTAATATCATACTTACTGGACAAGGGTTTGTTGTGACAAATTTCAAAGTCAGGTAAGGTTCTGGCTGTGTGGTGGTGTCACCTTGACCCTCTCTGCTTTGAGCAGTCAAGTTCCAGATACCCATTTCCCAACTGACCGGTCTGTTTGGGGGTTACAGAGGGGAACGAGGCTCACAGACCCCGGGGACTGGCTCTCGTGTGGCAATGTCTAATGAAAGGATGTTATAGCTTGAAAACGCTGCTAGAAACAATGGTTTCTTGCACCAGATTCCCCTATTTTGTTCCTTTTAGGCCAATCCACTGAATTCACATCCAAACTGTGAGCAGCGGAGAGGGATATTTTAGCAATTTGTAAACATGTCACATGCATGGATGCAGTATTTTGTCATTTTATATCTATTTTGACTTCCTACTTTCTTCTCTGACTTCCACAGGTACTGCTTGTTTTATAGATGACAATACAGTAACACACTGCAATGTTCACATGGAATGAATCCCATCCATAAAACATTAAGGGAAGGTTCTTCCCATTTTGGAAGAAACATTTTTTTTGCCGGCATGCATATCAATTATAGCACTCGGTTCTGGTGACTTCTGTAGATATACCTGTGCTGAATTCAAGATGACTTCTGAGCTGTAAAGTCTAGCTTATTGTGGTCCCGAGATTTTGGTTTTAGGTGGTAGCAGAATCGGGCATGTTACAGTTACATGCTACCATGAAATAATTGTTCTATTCTCTTTTGTTTTCAGGGATAATTATCCATACCACAGTGCCTATAAGAGGACTCACGTATGTAATTAGTTATTTTCCGATTCCTCTTATAGACAGATATATTTTTCTTACCTCTGCATAGAGAATATAATAGTTAAAGGGTCTAAATGTCAATGCTATTGTGTTTTGTTGAAATTATTTAATTTTCCTGATGAACCCCTGACAGTACTGTGAAACAAAGGCTTCTTCCAGTAACATTTAAAGCAACAGGCCCTGTTGAGCACACTGAGTTTCTGCTAATTGCTTTCCTTAAAAAACAATTTGTGCCTGTCAATTCTAACCGTTTTCTAACTTTCTGTGTCCTTCCATGTGAACTGAAGGGGAAGGTAAAGCAGATATCACAAAGGTAAGACCCAGGGTTATAAATTGGATTTACATAGTTTGTACTGATTTCATTTCTAGGAGGAGGAGAAGCTATATCCATCCGTGGCTCTTTGAGTTTCAGGGTGACCAGAAAAGTACACATGGAAGTCAGAACCACAGGAATGCTTGGCTTGGGGGAAACGTATTTGGGCACCCAAGGTTTTCTTCTCACACCCCAGGTCTTGGGAGTGATTCCACGGCAAGCTGTGAGGTTTATGCTTCCCTGTAAGAGCCTGCCCTGAGCAGGGTCCTTTGCTGGGGCCAGAAGCACTGAGTGGACAGTGCTCAAGAGGGATACCAGGATGAATCCTGCAACTCTTCTGTTGGAAATCCTATTTGCCTTCTGACCCCAGGCCAGGAGGAGGAGGAGGTGAATTCCCATCACCTCCAAGGGGCTATGAATGGTTTAGAAAGACCATGATGAGTGGTGGACAACTGTGTGAATTGAAAAAGCTTGAAATATCCCAGCCCTAAGGAACTCTCACTCATTAGCCCTCAGTTAAAGAACACGTCCACGAGGTGATCCATCCATGGGTTCTTCTGACATTATGAGTGGCTTCAGGCATTTTTCTGACATGCCTGAAGCCACTCATACAGTCTTTCTAAACCTTCCAGAGTCCACGAGCATAATTACTTCGAGTGAAAGCTGTTCTGAGGAGAAGTGGGATCCACCAGAGACACTGAAAGTGGTTGGTTAAATCCCGGTTTTCCAGAGAGCCTTGGAGTCACAGGGTCACAAGCACCTCACTATTTTATGACTGGCTCTCTCCGCACTTTGAATGCTGAAAAACCCTTACTTGTGACAGGGGTGTTCCTTTGCTGAGATAACATTATTAGGAAACCTTTAGAGGCATATACCGTGAAACTATAGAGAGATTCTTGCACCTGTATTCCTAATATTTTCTACTTTAAAAAACATTTCCTTAATGCTGCACTTACGGTGAGAAAAACACATACATTATCCAATTCAGTGTAATTATCTGGGTTACTCCTTAATTTTTTAACCACTTATATTTGTGAAATGCTACCAACATGGCAGCCTTGTTTGTGTATTCTCTTTGTAGCTACGTCTGTAAGGCCACTGTAAAGACCACATCTCTGGAAATACCAGAAGTCCTGAGTCTCAAGATCAAAGAGTTGTTGAATGACGCTTACAAAGAGGGACCATTTTCCCTGTATGTGAAACCTAAAGATGTGGCTGTGAAGTCAATAGGTAAAACTTCACTGAAACCTCATTGGAAATCATGTACTTTGCAGTTCTGTCTATCAGTGATTTTTGTCAAACTCATATTCTGTGAAGAGGTTAGGCTAGAAAACATCCTTACAAATAACCAGATCGACCTCATGTGATGTACAATCTGTAGAAGATCATGCGGTGACAGCGATATCAGAAACGTGGGTTCCACACGAATGGAGACCAGTTCAATTATGAATCCCAGAGCCCAGGCAGGTCTGAACACCTTTGCAACAAAGGCAGAGTATAGCTGATGCAGCTACAAATCCAGGAGCTCCCGGTGGTGGCAAGTACCCCAGGGAGACTGAAACCAAACAACCGAACCAAATCTACCTGCCAGCATTTTCTCGATGCCTCTGCACATTGGAACAATCCTCAGATGGCAAATAAGTATTTTGCTGGTTTGTTTACTGTCTCTGTTCTTCCTTAAAAAACAGGAGTAAGCCAGAGATAAGAGCAAACAGATATACCTGAGATTCGAAACCCTTTTTATAGCAATAATTTACAAAATATCAGTTGCAGATGATAAAGCAAGTCTGGAGGGAAGACATTGATGGGTTAATAAGGGGCAATGTAAAGCACTTTCTGATAGATTAGAGAAGCCTGGAGGGTGTTCTGTCATTGAATACGGTTTGTGATGCTGGAAACTCTCTACCTGAGAACTGAACTTGTCAAACAAAGGAGAAAAAATGTAGAAGAAGAGATGAAATATTTAAACAAAATGTTTTCTTATAGACAGTAAACCTCAGTAAAATGCTCTTACCCAGTCTTCAAATTAGAACTCGTTCGCATCAGGAAACCAGATCCACAGGACAGCTGGCCCACCTGGTGTGGGGGCGGTGTCTTGTTTTTGATTATTGGGTCTTTGTAAAGAGCTTTTATTTATTTCCTCCTCAGCACTAGTGGGTTGTCCAGAAAGCTTTTTCGTCACGAGGTACAATGGGAATTATTCCTGGCCTGTAACAAGTCCAGCCTCTGAGACAGAGGTCAGCTGCAGGAAAAACCCTCTGCAGTCTGCTCAGAGGAGCTGGTGAGTGACGAGACATCTTGTATTGATCCTTCCATAGAAGAGCAGCAGGTTTTGTAATGGCAAATCAGATGGTGGTCTGCCACGGCACACAGCAGTGCCATGCCAATGAATATGCAAAGAAATCCAGGGCTTGTCCTGCATGGGCTGCAGGAAAAAGGCGTGACATCATTCCCATCACCTGTAGGCAGAACCTGCTGTCACTGCAGTGACCTGACTTTCTGCTTGGGCAGGAAGGGGAAACCGTGCCCCTTAGCATTTTGTGCCTCCTCTCAATGGCTCCTCTGAAACCTCAAGGCGTGTTTCATGTGGCTCTGGCATTTGGGCTCTGCCACCATTCTGCTGGATGAGTGCTAAGTCAGATCTGACTTGAAAGTCCATTTTAAGTTGGGTTATTAAATTGCATTCTTGGCTACCTAGGTAGGAAATATGAGGAACATCATGAGTACCTGTTTTTTCTTGTAACAATGTGCTTCGTTTTAATTTTTCAGTGAAATTAGTATTGAACTTGAGCAAGCTTTTTGGAAGAAACCAAACGTGACTAAATGCAAATTACTGAAAAAACTTCCAAATAATATTCTAGACCTCCAAGACATCAAGCTAACAGAAGGTATGGCACCAGATACTTCAGTGACACAGTGAATCACAGTAAAAATAGTTGTAGTTAGATAATGCTCACGCTGCACATCTGAAGAAGCAATAAGGTTGTTTTTGTGCATCCTGTGCATCTGGTCATCTTAAAGGTTTTCATTGTTGATGGATTTTGCAGGAACTTCCAAATTCTCTATTGCATCATCTAGTCACAAAGTCTACACTTAGATTTATAGCTAGGTAAGTAACCAGTGAATAATGTGGCAGGTTTTGCCTGTCTATATGCTCTGTTAGCACATCAAAACAGTTCACTGTATGTCATGGAAAGAAGCACTAATCAGTGTCTGGAGTTAAAAAGTTGGTGCTGTAATTCATGTAAGCTATGAGATGAACTCTACCACCTGTTTATACTTTTCTTAAGCTATGCCTAGCAGTGAGAATAGTTGGAATGGCGAACAAACCCAATACTAGAGCCTATCCTTATCCTCAGCAGCGCATCAAATAATAGGTCATAGAAAGATATCTGCAGTTGCACACAGTCTGTCTGACTCCCGGGGTGTAAAATCTACTTCTATAAAAAAATTATGGAAGGATGATGAGATGATGAATGACAAATACAAAATACCATTCAGAATTTGCTTTTGCTGCTGTACCAGGTAAGCAGCATAAGGTACAGGGGCAGATCTTTTGTAATTTGTAGTTCACAAGTTCTTGTAAACAACCAAAGTTAGAACTAAATATTATTTGCAGATAGTCTTTACAAATCCAAAAGCAGGTGACGGTATTCTTTTGAAAAGTATGTTATTTTCTTCCTTTAAAATACAATCTGGGGTATGCAGATTTTACTTAGAAGTTTGTGCCAGTCTCATTGACATGTCGAGGGCTTTTTGACTTATCCTTAGGACATAAGCTTGTAATAGATCAGGAGCACTCGAGAGAGACATGTAGCTGTATGGCCGGACAGATAGCTATGCCACATAAATCATGTGCGCTTCCTTTTTTTTTCCAGAGAATGCACAAGATGTTGTACAGCATATTTTATACCTCTTACCTGATGCAACACTGCACGCGGAAGAGCTAGAAACCATTGCAAGTAAAATTTCTGATATTGTAGAGCTTGCAGATGTGAGTGTGACACTTGCAGAGAGTGTATTGGCTATACTAGACTATATTCTGCTGCAAGAAATAGAAGATGAGAACTTTAGAAAAATAACCAATAGGTAAGTAAGATAACTTGCCCAGAAGAGGCTTCCTAGGCTGAAATGGCACTATGGTGTAATTTATTCAGTCTATTGAAATATTATCACTGTAGCTAGCAATTTCTGTACTTCGATCTTAAACATATTTGAGGTTTTTACCAGCAGAAATTGGTTATTGTGTTGTCAAAGGTGCCTTTGGCAGAGCCAGTTCTGCAGAAGTCTCCATTCCAGCATTGTTCCCTATGGGCATCCCAGCCTGGAGGCAGCTCAGGGACTGCTCAGCTGTCATCTCCTCTCACAAGTATCTTTGTGGCTCAGCAGTGAGGGCTGTGGGCAGGTCAGCCTAGAGACATAACTCTCTTCCACCCTCTACCCTTGCTGATAAAGACTTTTTAAACACAGCTATGCAATGTTAGTCTTCAAAATCTGTATTTAGGATGCTGCATCGATGATGTGATTTTCACACATGCTAAGATCGAGGTTCTTAGCTTTAAAAACACCTCTCTTCTCTGAGGTCTTAAAGGGAACTCGGCTGCCTGGTTTTGAATGTCTGAGCAGAGCACTGTCCAGAGCAGTGCAGCTGGCCTTGGCAAGGACAAATGCAAGGACACAGAGTTTGCCCATTTGGAGCTTTGCTGGACAAGCCCCTGAGCAATAGCTCTGCCTTCAGAACATATCCTGTCTGAGGTGGTGAGGATTTGGAGGATGGACTTCCAGAGGTTCCTACCGGACTAAATTCTTCTGGCTCCAGTATTTCATCTCCTGGTACAATTAGATGATTGAAAAAATCCAATGAGCAGATTTTACAAGTTACTGCCTTCCAGATGACGTGCAGTTTTTGACTGGGTGTGGATTTTGACTCAAGTCTTCTCAAAACCTCCTTCTGTGGTCCCCACAGGGAGGGTATCTTCCACCTGCCAGAGGCCACTGAATCATGCTAACTCAACTGCTTGCCATCACCTGAGCCTGTGCAGACAAAGTGCCATCTACCCCAAAATGGATCCATTCTTGTCTAGTGGTTGCTCCTAGTGATCATAAATCAGAGCAAAGGCTTTTAGTCTCTTGGGTGTGCATTATGAAACCAGCACTACATTTCAAGAGTTCTATTTTTTTTTTTCTTTCTGTTGCTCTTGTTGAAGTATCCTGAAGATGACTGAGGAGATGGGCTATAAGGTTACCTACACAGAGAGAAATATGTCAGTCATAACCACGTCCTTGGCCCTCTTGGTGCTGCGTCCAGATCCCGGCCTATTTGGAGGACTGGCCTTTGGCATTGCCTCTTACAACAGAGGTGTGGATCTCAAGGTGAGAGCAAAGTATCACCTCAGGGACCACTGACTAAACTGGACAATTCTCCCACTCTTTTGCCTCAGTTTGAATTTGACCTGAGCATGGCACCTCTGAGCATATCATCTTTCTCCTGCAGATCAGTGTACAAGAAAACCCTTTCAGAAAGGCTTTGGCCTCTGTGTTTTTGCCAAAATCCCTGAAGAACTTCCTAGGCATCGAGTACTCTGACCCAGACAAGCGTTCAAAGATCCAGTTCAAGTTTTTTGGCACTACTTCACTTTTTCTGGTAACTATGATTCCCAGCAAACCCTAACACAGCAGGAATGGGCTCAGCTGTTCTCAGTGCCTACAAAAAGAAATCCCAATCCCAGCATCATCTGTTCTGGGCATATTAGCATCAGACTGATGGAGGCATGTGCAGGCAAAATGTACTCAGGCAGCAAAACCTACTCTGACGTGAGGATGCTCTGAGAAGTGCCTGTGGACCTTAGACTTTTTTTCATTTTCTGTAGCTGATGTTATTCTAGTCTTCTTGTACTGCAGGAAAAGAACATGCCCCCTAACCTTCTCTGATCGTAAGGATGATGCTTAGCATAGGCCAAGCACCACAAAAATAATTTCAAGCCTTATATCTCTATTAAAATAATATAGCAGCAGGATGTACAGGATTTATGACTATTCTAGTACTTACTTTTCTTAAGGACAGGTGGGTATAATTTAGAAAGAGAGATGTTTCTTTGAAATGATGGCTCGTACAGTGCACCGAACAATGCTTTGCACAATGAAGGAGCATTCACAGTTGTGTCTCCTGTCTAATGAGCTTAATGATGTACAACCAAGTGTTTCAATGTACTGAAACAATTACACAGCTTTCTCAATCCAGCTGGTGCATCGGAAACTCAGTTCCGCTTCAGCTGATGTTGACGCTGTCCCTGAGCTGCAGCTAACTACGTGTTTTAATGATGTAGCAAGTAGCTAAATTACATTGGTCATCCCATGGAGTTTAGCTGAACACCATATCCAAGGAATACAGTTAAAAAAAAAAAAATAGGGCAGGCCAGAGCTTGGATTCATTTTGCATGTGTGTGCTTTCCCCCTGCAGGATGACAGTTTAACGATGGAGAGGTTGAACACTTATGTTGTGAGTGCCAGCATTGAAAATGCATCAATTCAGAACCTTAACGAGCCCGTGACTGTCACTCTCCACCACATAGACCAGAACAGGGTAGGATGTGTTCATTTCATCAAAGATGGGGTGAGGCAAAGCTGACTTCACATTTTCAATAAACTGGGAACAGGACAAATAAACTTAAAACACCTTGCTGCCTGACCTCTCCATGACGCATGGACCCAAACATTGACTGACCACACACATCTCCATGTTTAATAATTCCTTGCAGGTCACTAAAGCTTGTGTCTGCACTCTAAATCCATACTTAGCAACAAGGGACATTCTTATTGTTTCCTTGTTCTGATCTAGGCGATTTTTTTTTTTTCAAAGAATAGTTTATTTGCCAGAAAATAGTGGGGCTTGGATTGGACTGAAATGATTTATCCTTGATCTGAATTTGGGAAATAGGTCAGGTCACCAAAAGAGAGGAACTTTAAAAAAACCCAAAACCTTGCGAAGATGTTTTAAAAATCAAATTGCTTTGTTTTGTTTAAGTCTATTTTAAATTTAAGTTTAGACTTTAACCTAAAGTCTAAGCTTAGTCTAAAGTCTAAACAGACTTTAGGTTAAAGTCTATTTTTAAGTGGGCATGGGTCAAACTTGTTGATTGAATTCCTCAGAATTTTTGTGCTGCCAATGTTTAAGGTCCAGCCTCCACATGAGTATATTACAAACCCAAGGCAGAAGAAAATTATTCAAGAAGATGAACTTGGTTAGAGTTTGAGTTAATGAGGATTTGTAATTGCTGTTTTCATGGCAAAATGCTCTTTTCATCCAGCAAATATATACCCAGAAATTTCACCCAGATATCCCCTCTCTTCTGTCATTTTTACTCTACCAGACCATCTGGCACCTTTCAGATTTTTTTTCCTTGACCTTTTAAAATTATCTTAATTAAATATTTAATGAGTTATCATCCAAACCTACATCTTTGGCTCTGTGCCTAATTATATTTGACAGCCTACAAATCACACATCTTAACAGCTTATCTGTTAGGCTGGCTTCCAGTAAACTCTGTGCATTATTAAACTTTATTAATGATATAATAATAATAAAAGTAAATGAATCTGTGCCTTGGAAAAGTTTGCAGCATTATGAGTAACAAACTAGAATGTCTCCAAGAGAAATTATTGCATTGAATATCCATTTACATCTGTTCAGCTCTCACTTGCCTTTCCTGCCTGATTTCAGAGAGGGGGAATTGCTGAAATTCTAAAGTAAGGGTTTCTTGTAGGGTTTTTTTTTTTTTCAAACGTATAAAATCTCAGGTTGTTATTGCAGGTCTTAGTCATAACTTTTGAATTTCACCAGTAATTTGCTGTGACATCTCAGGCACCGCATGGACCCAATGAGATTAGACATGGGAATTGGTCTCAGGTGAACGATTTGTCAGATTTGCTGCTGTCCTTAAAAGACTACAAGGTATTGAAAGATACAGGTAAAACTGGGAAAATCACTGACTCGCAGGATTTCCCTTGGTAAAGGGGAAGGCAAAAAGTGGGGCTCTGCTAGTTTAGTGCCATGGGTGAGATGGCCAATATCCTGGCTGGCTTCTCAAGCCCAAGTGTCTGGCTGCCCCGTATCTCGTGGTGTCTCCACTCACACGCAGACCCCCGGCAGCACTGCACACAAATAATCACAGACATAAGTGGGCTTTGCGGCCAAGCAGTGCAGGGGTAATCAAATCCAAGTGCCTTGGTTATACACCCCAATTCGAGGTGAGATACACCATCTGCAACTGCAGACGGAATGCATATGTCCTGAAGAAATGTCACAGCCTCCTTTCTTCTGTTTCCAGGGCAATGCAGCAGTGCACTGTGTCTTTTGGGACTTCGGGAAAAACAGTAAGTGTTACCTGCCGAGCTGGCTCTGTCCCCAGAGGCTTTGGTTTCTTGACATTGCTCCTTGAAACTTGAGCGTGTGCCGCTGCTTTGTGTTGATATCAACACCTCAGTACTCAGTGTTATCCCCAGGGACATGGGTATGGCAGTGTGCAGTGCTGCATCTGCACAAACAAGAAGACTTTGCTAAAGAAAAAGGCAGAAATTCAATGAAATATCAGATGAACTCTTACCGTGACTTCAGGGAATACAGTAGGGGCTTTGCTGGGATTAGGTCTTTAAAATGGCTCAGACAGTCACCAGAGAGAGATAACTGTGAATTGGGTTAACTCGGAGCACATGGGAGAGGTTTCCTCTGCAATCACTAGGAGTAGAAATGATTTGCTTGTTTTTGATCAGAATCTTAGCTTCTGAATATGTGATGCAGACCACAAAAATAGGGTCATAACATTTGGTCTTACCAGGGAAGATCTGGCTGTTTCAGTGCTGCACTCTGCCTAAACAAACCCTCTGCCCTGTGTGTGTTTCTTTTCTTCTGTTTCCACATCCTCCAGCACAATCTCCCCCAGCACTAGGTTCTTTATCTTCTTTCTATGTGTGCAGATATATAAATGACTTTAAATATTTCTTCATTCCACTAAAAGCTTTCATCCAAATTTTGAGGTTCTCAGGCAACTACAGAAGATGTGTTTCAGTGTGAAATCTCACTTGTGTGCTGCTAAATGACCCTGCAATCTGTACTAACTTGAGCTTGTCTTCACACACCCTGCATGCTGCAGAGCTATAAATGATGGAGGATGACTAACTCTGCTTAAAAATCCTTTTTCTTTATTACACAGATGGACTGGGTGGTTGGAATACGTCGGGGTGTGAAATGGAATATACAGATATGAATTATACAATCTGTTTCTGTAACCATCTTACCCATTTTGGAGTCCTACTGGTGAGTACACCATGAATCATCTCCCAGAAAGTCCCGTGGTACTAAACAAAGTCATCTCTAGCTTTGGAGAAGAGATGGGAGATTCATATCTATGCAAGCTCTTAAATATCTGCAATGTTGCCAAAATCAGCAATACAAAGAAAACAGTTATAATAATTTAATGGTGTAAAGTCCTTTAAACTGCTTTGAGGCAGTTTTGTTTTACAGATGTAGTTTGTACTTTGCAGTGTAACTTAATCAACCTTAATATGTGTTGGAAATACTGTGTTAAATTTATTAACTGCCAGCGACAGCTAATGACATTACACCTTCTTGGAATTTTTATCTATGCTCCATCAGAAAGTGAAGTTTAGTATAAATATGGGAGATGTCATTATCTAGCACCTCTTATTTCTCTGTAATATAGAGAAAACTGCCCCTAAAAGCAAAATGTCAAAAGCTGGGACAACTGCCTGAGAATGGGCTGCGCAAAAGGCAAAGAGACATGTGGGTTCTAAGCAAATCAGGTAGATTAAATTGTCTATTCCTGGTAGGACACAGCCCACAGGATGGGGTGAGGCCCCACCTTTGCCTTTGGATGCTTCCCCTGTCAGCATGACCCTGCTCCAGAGGCAAAAGCTCTCCTGGGAGTAAAATTGTGGCTTTACAGAAAGGAATTGAGATGGTTCAGATTCCAGACACTTGCTTAAGTTTTTGTTCAAGCAAGAAGAATTCAGTCTGATTTTCAGATCACACCTCGCACTGTGTGTTAGCATCAGCACAGCTACAGGTCTTCAGCAGCATCATTCATGGGACATTGGAGATGTAGGTTACTAGTCAAAATAGAAGAGAAGCTGTGTCAGGGAACAACAAAATCCTCTCAGTGTTCCTCCTGGCAGCAGCTGTGGAGAAGCAGGGCCCAGCCTCCTGTCTTGATTTTGCAGTGGTGCTTCCTGGACAGGGAGGATCTACCATGCTCTAAGGCATTTAGCAGGTTTGTGCAGTTCCCAAGCATGGCAGCTGCCACTGAAACAAAGTAGTTTCTCCTACAAAGCGAGCTTCCGGTGAAATAATTTTGGTAAGATCTTGGAATCCATATTCAATTTGTGGTTTCTGAAGAACAGCTTTTCTAGCTTCACAACTTATTGCCGGATACTTTAAATACTGCAGGCTAATTTGCCATTTACTAGTTTGAATATTCTGCGGGACTATACGATAAGAAACACATAAATATATTAATGGAAAATCTCCAAAAGTAGCAGTAAGCAGAACAGTAATTTCACTATGTGAAAGGAATTTTCTAAATCTGTCTTGGCAAACAACGGTGTTTCTTTATCTTGTAACACAGGACTTGGCCCGGACAGAAATAGATGTCACACATGATCATATATTAACTTTGATAAGCTATGCAGGATGTGGTGCTTCTTCACTTTTTTTGGGAATAACGCTCATGACATACCTAACCCTTGAGTAAGTATGATCCTTTTTCTTACACTGATTTTAATATTTCGGCAATAAGGAATTTGCAGCAATTATCAGAATGTTTGCTAGTATTTGATGCTGTGATGCATAAAAGGGAAGACTGAGAGTATAAATATTGCTTTATTTTGATGTCTGTCTAGTGCAAAATTAGAGAGATTTGAATACTTCTACTTCAATACAAGCACTTATCTTTACGGTTCAGCAATTTTTATGTTCCTAAATTTCACAAAATCATTGAATGCTTTGGATTGGAAGGGATTACTAAAAGGTCCTCTAGTTCTAGCACTTTGCCATTGGTAGGGACACTTTCCACTAGGCCACATTCCTCCAAGCCCTGTCCAACATGGCCTTGAACACTTCCAGGGACAGAGCAGCCACAGCTTCTCTGGGCAACCTGTGCCAGGGCCTCACCACTCTCACAGTAAAATGTCTGTAAAGAGTAAAAATTCCTGTCATTTCAAAAATTTACCCCTGGACATGGGTGAGATATTACATCAAGAATCTGGAATAGTCCTGTGCATAGGGTTAGGGTTAGACTGAAAACCCACTCCTGTCGGGAGTAAATAGGCTGTAAATTGGATGATGCAGTGATAACCCTGTGGACTTTCCCCTTTCTTTTAGGAAGGTGCGGAGAGACAACCCCTCAAAAATCCTGCTCAACCTTTGTACTGCGCTGCTGATGCTGAACATTGTCTTCCTTACCAACTCCTGGCTGACCTCGTTCAACCAGCCAGGCCTCTGCATCACTGTGGCCATGCTCCTCCACTATTTCCTTCTTGCAGCATTCACGTGGATGTGCCTGGAGTCTGTTCACTTTTATTTGGCTCTTGTTAAAGTTTTCAATGTTTATGTCCCAAAGTACATCCTAAAATGCTGCATTACTGGCTGGGGTAAGTAGACTGAGTTCCTCTCCACTTCCGTGCTTGTCAGCTTCTCTAAGATTGGGGCATTTTTACAGAAATAAGTGAAGACACTGAGCTTGCAGAAATGCGATGCACACCCTGCGCTGTAAGGATGGATCTCTTCCCCTAGGCTGTTTAGCTTAAATTTCTTCTGTCCTGGGAGACATTAGCAGAGAGTGCTTGTTGGTCCCTGCACAGTCATATGCAACTGAAAGTGGGTGTAAGGCACTGCTTTCTTACTCCTCTTCTCTTTACAGGATGATTTATCAGGGTACCTCACATGAGTGGCAGTAATGCTGCCCACAGCCTTCACCCCTGTGTGAGGATGCTCAGAGGTGATTTTAACTCCTTCTCTGAGCCTTGTGTCCATTTTTGGCATTCTCTAACTGATTCCCATGAACAGAGTGGATTTGGCTTTCCTTCATTGCTCTCCCAAGGACTTCCCTTGACAAGTATCAGAGACCTGTTTTGGGAGAAACGTACCAAAAAGAACCCAAATTCTGGTTCACCTGTTAGAAAAGGTGTTACCAGAGGCACTGACATAGAGCAGAATTTGGGCTGTATTATTTGGGTCACCATTAGATACCGTTTTAAGGGGGGTTTTTTTCGCTCTTGAATAGTGTGCAGCATATTATCATCCCTATCCTCAGATCTGATGTCCCACACAATTGTTCTTAGGGGCAGCCATCCTTGATGGTGCTGTTGGCAGCAGCTGTTCTCTACAGAAAAGCTAGAACTGAAAAAAATCTGGGAAATGTGTGAAAGGGAAGACTGATAAAGCACTGCCTGGGAAACGTGTGTCTCTATGAGCTCTTAAAACAAAATGCTGTGGTCTGCTTATCCTTTGACACTCAGCTTTTGTAATAATCATTTGGTTTTATTTTACCAGATTGGATCCCTTCTGGAGATGTTTGAAGGCTCAGAAACATTTTGCAAACACAGATATTTTTATGCCTACTCATTTGTAATTTGCATAAATAAGGAGATCAAACCTGCTATGCTACACATTTAATTACAGTTGTTTCACAAGGAGCTCTGGGGGTAGAATTTGATCCAAAGATGCACGACTGCTGTAATTACATGTCAGAGATTATCTGACATCTTTCCATATTCTTAATTTTTTCTTTTGAATCAAACTATTTATTTTTCTTTTGCTTTCCACATTAGGAATACCAGCTATTGTGATTACTCTTGTGCTCATTATAAATAAAGACTTCTATGGCAATGGGTCACTCTCCAAGAGCCATCCTTACAGCAATTTGTAAGTATAATACTTGAAGCTTTTTGATGGTCACCAGAATATCTGAAAAATACAAGGGATAACCAGAAATAACTCACTTTTGTCTCCTCTCTTTCATTTTTACCCTCTCCTTTCAGTGGTTCTGGTTCATAGGAACATTTTGAATGCATGGCTACTACATGGAGTAGTTTTCACATCGATGAACTTGGCTTGAGGACAGGGAGAGTTTCTGCCAGTCAACTCCATTTTTAGTTTCTGTTCTTTCATTGCATTAATGCAGTCTAATGGGATATTTGTATGTGCTTCTGCATGTTCTGGGTTTCTGGTAAAAATCTAAAGGCACAATGATTGCTCCAGTATTTCGCACATTTCCTTCTGTTGTTTTTTTTTTTTTTAATGTCAATTCACATCATTGTCTCATCATAATTTCAAGTAGTTTTATTTCAGTAGTCTCAACCTCTTCCCTTTTCTAGTGGGAAAACACTGCCTTCTTTCATCCTTTTTTAAAATGCTTTTATAGCAAAGAATGCTTTCATTTTTCCACCTGCTTCTTGTTTAGCACAATCACTTGTTGGTGAAGATTACCTGGAGTATTTGAGTTTTCTCTGATCAGAGAGGCTACACACCTGTGACACAGAGGGAAAGTTGGTCCCCATCTTTAACAAAAAAGACACAAAGAAAAAAAGAAGTAAAATTCACTAATTTATGCCTAAGGAAAAGCTAAGCAGCGGCATGCTATTATTTAGACCCCTAGTTAAGTCATATTCAACTTGGTTTTCCTAAGGCAGCATGTCTTTGTGTTTATATGTTATTAGGTTGTGAAACAATCATCAGGTTTATCTGAATTTGGCAGAAATATCTGTGTCTTAAAGGTACCAAATTTCCGTAACATCCATAAAAAAAGACAAGTGCAGGCATTCTATGAATGTCCTCACTGGGGGAAAATAACAAGTGCATGGGAATGCCCCTAACTAGGCATTGGATAACCATACAGATTACTTATTTGGGGAACCAGCTTCCTGAATTTCCCCCTCACAAAACTTCTTATTGAATACTTACCTCCCTTTCTTGCAGTTGCTGGATCCAGGACAACACCGTGTTCTACATCTCTGTTGTGGCCTATTTCTTCTTAATATTTTTGATGAATACAGCTATGTTCATCACTGTTCTCCTTCAAATCCACTCTGTGAAAACAAGGACACAAAAGACATCCAGATTCTGGAAACGGGGTGCTCTCCAAGACCTCAAAAGTGCTTTCAGCCTGATGTTTCTTTTGGGGTTAACATGGGGCTTTGCCTTTTTTGCCTGGGGAGCAGTGAGGATATTTTTCTTGTATCTCTTCAGCATTTTTAACACCTTGCAAGGTAATTTCAGAATGGAGTAGTGCTATAAACACAAGGGTTTAGGAATGTGAAATAACAATACATCTGTAATATCATGTCACTCAAGCATGGGGGAAGAGGAGAACTGATACTGCTTTTGTATTATAGGCTTTAGCTATTTTAAAAGGAAAGCTCTGTTGCAGTGGGATGACAGTGTTTAGATAAGTTGCTGTGATAGGTAGACTATTAAAGACATAAATTCACGCCTTGGAAACACAGGTCCCGATAAATGCGCCTTGTCAGGAACTGGCATGATCCTTTTCATCTGGGCATAAAAACGGCTGATAGAATCAACTTGCAGATTATTCTTAAACCAAATCTGTAGAAAACTCTTCCTATTACCTTCACATGCACAAAGAAGTAAGTGCAACTCTTGGCCAACATGATTATGAAATAGTAGCGTGGCTTGTGTTGGAAGAGGTCTTAAAGATCCTGATGCTGGGCCAGGGACACTTTGTCCACACAGAACACATTGGTATCAGTGGCATGACAGAAGTTTAGAAAAGGGGCAGCAGATTGGAGAACACACATGAAAACCCATTAATCTCTCCTTTCTTCTTTAGGGTTCTTTATCTTTGTGTTTCACTGCCTAATGAAGGATGAAGTAGTGAAGCAGTGCCGAGTACACTTCTGCTGGGGAAGATTTCGTCTGAGTAGTTATTCTGGTAAGCAGTGAAGGGATTTGTTCAGTTGACTCATAAATCTTGGTCTGCTACTGGTGTCACATTTGTTCTGCATTAAGAAATAAGGCTCCTCTCAACAGCCCTTCTGCATTGCATTGGATAACTGTTCTTTAATAGGTCTTTATCCTCTTGCATTAACTGCTTGTGATATGATGACAGAGTGACAGCATGCAGTGAAAACTGCAGATTTCCAAAACGTATTTCAGCTCAGTCCCTTAATTCTGTTCTCACATGCGATTCAGTGCTCCCTTATGTGAGCCATATTCTTGGTGGCTTTCCAGTCTTCATATAGGTGAGATTCCAAAATTTATGTAGAATACTGGGCATACAAGTTGCCATTTTTTATGTGCAGTAGCTGGATTTGCTCAGCCTGGGAAGAAGGGAGATGTCTTGCTGTCTTTGGCTATCTGAGGGGCAGTTACAGAAAAGAGATGGAATTTCAGAGGTGCACAGCAAGGAGACAAGAGGCAATGGACCCAAGCCACAAGTGATGGAAATTCACATTATTTATAAATAAACACTTTTTTTTTCGCAAGTTGGGTGGCAGTGGCCCAGAGAGATGGCGGGGGGAGTCCCTCTCCTTGGAGAGTCATAATTTAGTTGGACAGATGCCAGACCCACTTGATCCAACTCTGGGCAGGAGGTTGGAGCAAAGACCTCCGAAGTTCCCTTCCAATCATTCTAAGATTCTTTTATTTGCCAGCTCAGCAAGGAATAGCATGGGCTTATTCTGGTCTACTCCAGTGATGTTGATTTTTTACTGAAATGTGGAAGAATTTAATAACTCTGTGTGTCTATCAAAATTAAATGATGATATGAATGGGTATAACAAAGGAGAAGCTTAACTAGTTGGTTTTCAGGAAACCAGACTAAAAATCCTGTATTAATACCTGTGTCTTGTGACCAGCATCCCATGCACCTTGTGCTGCTGAGAAAGAGGCAGCTTTCCATTTGCAGAGGGAGAATTCAGCACAAGTGCCCTCAGTAGCAACTGGACTGTTCCCCCTTGAGCAGGAGCCAGCTCAGTGTTGTGCGATGCAATAAGGATGAGGCTGCAATTCCTACCCTTTGTGTGAGTCCTGCCTCCTTCTCTGTGACCTTATCAAATTAGTATTACTAGACTGGGTCCTCAAGGGGAAATAGAAGACTGAATTGCTGGTGTATAGCCTCATCTGCACAAGCGTAATGGAGCTAATGTAAAAATTAAATCAGGAATTGTGCACTGTGTGGCACAGAGATCCCCGGCCACTAGGCAGGAATAAGGATGATACAGAAAGCAAGCACAGACCATTTTCCTTTCTGCTCTCTGGTACTTTGAGATGTGGCACCTGTACATAATTTTATTTCTGCACCTCCCACTCTCTGATTTCAGACTGGAGTGGGTCAGGTGCAACTGCTGGATCTACATCAAAGCATTTAAACCACAGATCACCATCCCAGGCTTTGTGGAGTCTACATTCTAATGGAACAAGTTCAACTTTCAATGCAGATTTGCTTCCTATGACTTCTCCAGATATGAATTTTAAGACTGGTAAGAAAAACTGCGTACACTGCATAGACTATAATGGATATGTACCACAATAAATTCCATATGGCGACAGTCAAATCCTAACTAATGGAAGGAAAAAGGAAACTTTTCACTGCTCTGTCTGTGCCAGGCTTCTGTTTGGGGATTAATGGCAACGTTACAGACGGCTTTTGCTGTACTAGGGAAAATAAGAAAACTCTTAAAATCCTGGGATGGCTCTTCTACAAAAGGACAGGAACTCCCTGCTCAGCTGCCACCTAAGGAATATTCTACCCTCTGCCAGCTGGCTGACACTCACATGGGACCTATTCCCAGTTAGGGAGCACCGTTGTCTTGAGATAGACTATGGTGCTCTGTAACTGGAGTTGCATTCCCAAAAGAGCAAAGATCTTGGGGATTACAGAAAGCTAAACAGGTCATGTTGTGAGCCTTTTTAAACCAGTAGAATCCCAGCAGAAGGTTTTGCCTTCAAAGATAGAGAAATTGTTGTAGGGCTGTATTCTGAAAAAGGAATAGCACCAAACATTCCTAGTTGTTTTTTGAAAAAAATGCTGATTTCTATTATTTCCCCAAGGACATTAAAACTTCATAGGCAAGTTCTTTCTGAACACATTAAACCAAGTTATTATAATGCAAAAATGTTCCCAATTCTTTCCCACAGCTGAAGTCCATTGCAACCCCAGTGCTGTATCTCCAGATGATGAGACCTATCATCCTTTTTCACGAAGAATACTATCCATGGATACAGGGTTGCACTATCCACAGAAAGTAGGATTTTTACACTGATAATGAATTTGTTTTCCTCTGCTTATCTAATGGTGGCTCCTTTTGAGACTTGTAGAAACAAACATAGTTCTAAGGAATTACATCTAATGTACTGTTATCACTCTGGACACAATTATAGTGCTAAACATCCCATGACTCAGCTTTAGGCTTCTTTAGGAGTAGCAGTACTGACCACAAGAGGATTTGGTCCCACTGTGTTTCCCAGATTAGTCCTCATGTTAAACAGAGACTGGAACCAGTCCTCATCCTGAGCCGCATTCATAGTTCGTCCTCCTTTTTTTTCCCCCTTTCCACTGTCCCGATAGCCCTCTGTTTCCATCTTCATCTGATACTTATCTCAGAATTCAATACCTGTAATTCTGAGTTACAAGTGATATTTTTGAGACTGTTGGCTGACTGTCCCAGGCATGGATATCTAGAATCCTCGACCAGTATCTTTCCTTACTTTTCTGAAATGGACTTGGACCAACTTATACATGAAGAAATTGGACGCAGATTTCCAAGATGTTCCTCTCAGTTTTATGTCATTTTCAGACGTGCTGTCATTGGTGACTTCAACTTCAATTCCTAAAGAGACGTAGACACATGTCTACATCTGAAATGTTTGAAAATG
Source organism: Sphenopsis melanotis (assembly GCA_035221435.1). Classification (NCBI taxonomy): domain Eukaryota; kingdom Metazoa; phylum Chordata; class Aves; order Passeriformes; family Thraupidae; genus Sphenopsis; species Sphenopsis melanotis. The sequence continues at coordinate 31,905 of JAWMRF010000239.1, forward strand.
TTGCCCAGTATTTTCAAATGGAATGTGGAAACAATAAAAACTGAAATTCCCACCTTCAAGGGGTGTCCATATGTATGATATAGGCTTCAGATTACCTCTCCTGAAAAAAATCCAGAACTAAACCCAAAGAGAACAATAGCAGATAAACCCCTACTATCATTAGAGCTGGAAATAAGGATGTTTTCCCTTTAGTGTCGCTTTACTTTGAATACTGCTGGTTGTAAACTCCATTTCATGACATCACAAGAGAGACTTAACTTTCATCATCTGCTGAGGAGAGGTGTGTTCAAATGTGTTCAAACTGGTAATTTGCCTGCTCAGCCAAGTCCTAGTTTCTGTTTTGAATGCCCTTCTCTGTATCACTCAAGTAAAGATTCTTAAATGATTGTTAGTATAGTGGAACACTAAGCTGTACCCATGACAGAGGAGTAAAATAATATAATGAAGTGATGTCTTAGAACTGGTATGTATGATACAAAATACAGAAGGTTCTTTCAGTCAGTGAATAACTCCCACATAGCAATTAGTGGAAAAAGATGAATATTTTAAGGTACAGTACCTACAGCCAATCTACTTGAAATCAGACAGATGCCCTTCAGTTCCTTTATGGAGAAAACGGAGCTTTTTTTTTTTTTTATGGAGCTTTGTGGGAGAAATCTTGGCACTAAAAACAGGCAAACAAGTTCCACCCTGTACCCACGTGTTTCTAACTTGAAATTACTTTCAAGGGGAATGAAATTCAATAACAAAGGTAGTTCATTATGTTGGGCATGAGCTATTGCATTTTTTTATTTTCTATAGTAAACTCTTTGTTCCACAATCTGCCACTGAATACAAGCTTTCCCTGCTTTCCAATGTGAAGCACAACACACTGTGCTGTGGTGCTAAAGCTGTGCCTAACCCCCCTGTACCCCTAACCTGGCTGCTGCACAGCCCAGGGGGATCCTGAGAGACTGATGAAGGAGGCTCTGTAGTTCTTTGGGGGAACTGGAGTTTTAGTCCTCCCCTGAGCCCCTTCGAGACCAGTTTGTCTCCACTACATCAGTAAGATCAGGTGGGTAGAAAGTCTGATGTGTCTCCATCAACCTGCCCTTTCTCCTTCCTGCAGTAATTCTCTTCACATTCACTTCAGAGGACAGAAAATAATAGGCTTGCATTTCAAATAGACATTAGGTAACAATTTCCATTTTCAAGGAATAAGAGGCCTAGAGAGCACATGGAATTGCCATTACCGCAGGTCTTAAAAAACAGGGTGATAAGACAAATATCTGCCAGAACTGGTATAGATTGATTTTCCCTTAGAGCAAGTCCTCACAAATGTATTTTCTATGACTCTAATTTAAAATAAAAAGACAGCAGAAGAGGGCAAAACATGAGAGCAACATAAGACTGGCCTTGTCTCCTGCATGCTGTAATTATTTTTTTACATTCTTGATAAAAGCTGAAACACACCTTGATTTTCTAAAGTTTTTGCTACATGCCCTCGTAAAGGATTAGGAGCAGCAAACATTCAGGTAAAAGCTGGACAAGCAGCAAGAAAAGTGCTGCAATACAGAAGACTTCTCAGGCTGATGAGAAAAGTTTGGAAATGCCATTTCTTGGGGAGATCCATCAGCATGCTTCACACTTTGGAGGTGTACCAGTGGGAAGAAGGGCAAGCTGCACAGGTGGAGGTCTCCATTCTTCCTACTGATTTTTTTTGTTTGTTTTTTTAAAAAGCAAAATCTGAAAGTCAATTTTTAAAACCCTGTCAAGTTGCTCACATAAAATGCAAAGTGCTATTTGTTCTGGGAAGGCGGTTAGCTCGCTTTCACTCTCCATCACATGCCTAATGGCTTTTCCAGCTAAACAGTGTATCATTTATGTTTCAAGCATGGCATTGTGTAGGTTGTCAGCTGGAATGAAGATGTGTAATTTTCCTCGGGCTGAAATAATATCTTCCACACCAGCACTGTAGCATTTGCTCTTCTCCAGCATATCTGTGCTGACATTCTGTCACAGAATTGTGCATTGATGATTTTAACAGGGAGAGGACACGCACAGAAACAAATCTCATGAAATTTCTAAGCACTGATGATTTTAAATGATGGGAGCAGCTTCTGCAGCTCTGGCTGGAGCTGTGACCAGTGTGTGACCAAGACAAGTGCATCCTCCTCCTCCCCATTTGGATTCTATCAGTTGACTTCTGCCCATGGCAGAAGGCTGAAACGAGATGATCTTAAGGTCCCTTTCAACCCAAACCATTCCATGATTCTATGCCTCAATGTAAAAGCAACTTTGATTTCTAAGTTGTTCTCAATTTACTCCCAGATTGTTTATTTTTAGTGATACATACACTAGGAAATGTGCGCTCTATTTTAAAGCAATAAAAGGATTTCAGAAGGTATATTCATTTGAATTTTTTGAAGTCAGATCTCAGTGGGCTGTTAACAATACGTTAGATGATACAAAAGAAATAAAAAATTGTTGTCATCTTATTGCGGGGCTCCCGTACCTTATCGGTGATTTCTCATGCGTAGCTCCTCACAGCACTAACTCCTTCTTCCTTACAGTACAGACAACAAAGTCCAACTCTCTTCTCAACCAGCTAACCCACTCTTTTGTAGCACTCATCTTCTTATTGGACACAGCTGTGGCCTATTAAGAGCAGGCCTGTTCCTAATCTTTGGTGATTAGTACAGCTGCAACTCCTCACGTGTGAGACTACCTTCTGCACTATCTTTATTTTCTTACAGTCTACCCCTCCACAAAAAATGACAGTAAAATCACAGCAGAAGTTGTGGCAAATAGAACAAAACCTCCCCACTCCCATCTTACTATTTAGACTGGCACAAAACTCCACCACTCTTCATCCTAGCTAAGTCAGGGGGTGCAGATCCAAGATGTAGGCAGCTCATTCATGGGTTCCTGGAGACTTTTTAAGTCTGTTCATGGACAAGTAGCTAAAGCTGTCTTCTATTTCAGCATATGTACAGTGGTTTGGTAACCCTGGGATAGATAAATCTTAGATAGGATGACAGCTAAAGGTTAGTACAGCTTGTTTAAGCTTCCTCCTGCCTGTGTGAATCTGCAGTATTGGTAGCAGTACACCCAAGATGTATGACTCTTTCTACATTTAGCAGACAGTTATTACTGGGACAACAAAAGAAATGTCATTATGGGAGATGATTTGAGATTAAAAATCAAAATACTGGGAAGATAATTGCCTATTTCATAAGATGACTGTTGAGCCTTAATGCACAATTCTCTGTGCTTTTAGGTATCAGAAAGTATTTAGCATGTCATGGCACTTTAATGGTTCCAAAGTAAATGAATCATGGAGAGTTTCAAGGATGCCCAGAAGAATTATCTTTGCTATATTATTTCATTGCCTGATTGCTCCTGTAACTAGAGAAGTGCAAGGGTTTCGTTCCAGTGTTTATTTTTCTCTCTTTTCTAAGAAATGACACCGATATTTCACTGGCCATTCCCATACTGAAACTGGCTGAGGAAACTCCTGGAAAAGGGGGCTGGAAGGGATGCAAGAATGGAAAAACAGGATAAAAGTTATGTGGAGCAATAGATTAATGACAGCATTTGAGATCCTGTTGCAGGCAAATTGCATCACAATAACTCCACTGAACAGTCTAGATTTGGGCATTGTAACAAGATCTGAAACTCTTTTCTAATATTTTAACCAAAAAGATACCCCATCTTGTTGCTGCATCACCAAATGCTCCTTTGGACAGCTCCTCTGAACTGACCTTCCATCTCAGTAACAGTGAGGGCTGGGATGGTGTTATTTTTGCTCCTAGGCATGCTGATGAGTCTTGTGGTATTTGAAAGTTTAATTGGGTATCTCATCTTAGTTTCAAAAAACAGGGACACTGTTCCAATTAAATGTTGCTGCAGGATTTGATGCCCCAAGTCTCAGTACCTGCACGGCTCCCTCTGCCCTTGGTGTAAAATCAATGTGACACAGATAAACCCAGAAATAAACCAATGTTTTTTTCTCCTACATGTGTAGTCTTTTACAATAAATGGTTACACTCTGTTATGAATGTGACACAGATGAGGAAATTGTCTTTGAAGTGTACTAAAAACATTTTCCATTTTCATAGCTCAGTAGTTGCTTTGTCTCCAGCTGCTCAGGAGACTGGGCAATGGTAAAAAAAAATCAATACAGGATAGAGAAGATGTTCCCACTTAGTGGTGAAAACCATCAGATTGACAGACACTGAAATCAAGCTCTTGTCATCACAAGTGAAGAAATCCAGCGTGGACAGTGCCCTCTGCAACATTCCTCCCCTTTGCCTGAGACTTGTTGCTCTGAAATAGATACCTGGCAAGACAGGGAGGTGATGTTCTCTGTTTTGGGAGGCATTCAATGTGGTACATGGAAATGACGTATTCCCATTCTCCTAGAAGGACAGAGCAGAACAGAATGCAGCCCTGAATGTTTTGGTAATCTGCTCTGAACATGAACTGCTCTCTCCGACATGGATGCTCACTCCGGCATGTATTCAGGCTTTTCCACTTAATACTTGCTTGCCTGAAAACTAGAAAATAGATCAGGAACAGTCACACAGCCATAAAATGGCTTTTTGTCCCTTCATCTTGGCGTTACATGTCATGCCATTGGCAATTTCAGTTTAAAGAGAAGACAATAAAGTTGTAACACATTCTGACTGATATAAGTCAGAAACAAGGCAATTACTCACACCTATCCCTGAGAAGGTTGTCTCTAGAGCAGGGACTCCTCTTCCCAAAACAAATGTGGCAAAGCCAGCTCAGAAAACACTAGGAAGAAAAATACATTTCAGAAATCCTAGTTACAAATGCAAAGTCTGTGTTATAAGTTGGAGTTGTTAAAGGACTCCAGGTCAGGACTTTTTGATGAAGGAGCAAAAAGCTTTCCATCGTGTCAGAAAAACATGACCTAAAAGGAAGGCTACTGGGATTTGCTAAAAGGGACAGATTTACATTGATCTGGTCAGACTGCTAGATTTAAATCAGTTTTCTCCATAATGGGAGGAGTCAAGGAATGCACCTGTGGTGTCCCAGCAGAAAGTCCAGCTTTGCATTAAAGAGTCTGGGCACATGGACAGCAACCAGGCTCATCTGTAGGAGAGATCCTAACCTAAGAAAAGCCTTTTTTAAGAGAAGATGCCACAACAGAGTCTACCCAATTCAGAACTAGGATAGGCAAGCTATTCAGAATCAGTCTACTGTTAACACCCGACAAACATGAACGTCAGTTCACTCAGCGGAGAGACAGAAGAATGCATCAGCCAGCAATAAACAGATGGTGAAACTACTAGGAGAGACGATCAAAGGGTTTAAAATGAGTTTGAGATGTAAAAGAAGAGTTAAGACTACTAAATAGTTCTGTTCAGAACTGATACAAATAACAACCAAAAAAAATGAGTTAAAATTATCTTAACTTTAATGAAATTCTCTTAACCAGGCCGGCTAATATAGCTGCGGTTTAGTACGTATCAGTTTTGTGCTCCTAGCACTTTAGCTGCAAAGCATTCTGACATATTTTTATAAATAATGATCAATGCAGCATGACCAATGCACCTTGAAATACCAAAAATAAGCAACAAAAAAAATTACTATTTTGGAAAATAATTTTCTTTATGAGTGAGTTAAGATTTTGGCTGTATTCAAAAAGGATTTCAAAAGGAGCATTTATTTTCTGTGAAGCTTGAGCCTGAAAATCTAGCCAGAATTACTTCAATTGCTTTTCACGCCAGGAGGCAAAACTCTAAAATAATGCCTTAGAATACTTTACGGTTTGGAGTAACAATGCCATTCTCTTCCTTTAGAGCTAGATTTGAAAAACAGAAAGCTATCAGAAATAGCTGAAATTCTGCTATCGAAAACAAATTGCAGATGTGGTTTGCTATCTGTCCTTCAGATTTTCGTTGGGTCTAGACATTTTTATTTTGTGTGCTTTTTGAAAATACTGGTTTTCACCTCCTATTGATCCACTAAGACAGTATTTTAGGCTCCATAAAGAGAGAAGCCGGACAACTACCTAAAACCTCCAGTAATAAAAGGACTGAGGAAAGAATTGTGAGAAATGATGAAACTTCCTGATGCCACATTCCTCCAGGGAGGCAAAAAGATGGGAAAAAAGCAGTCTCTCAGTGGAAAGAGAAAATCAAGTAGAATTTCATGTTGCTTTGAGCAGGGTTAGACATGTGTACCGTGCCCTGTTAGAGAGAGAGAGAGAGCAGGGAGAAATGAGTCTGTGTTTCCAGATAGTGGGGGGTTCTAAAGCGTGAAGCATCAGAATGGGCATTCGGGTCCGGACACACAAACTCTGGTCCAGTTTGGGATGAACAGCACATGAAGTAACAGGAATAAAGAGAATTTTAAGCTTTTGAGACTTTCTGGAGTTGCTTGCAGCTGTGACACATGTTGATATCCTCAAGAGGCTTTAATATGGATTGGGAGGTCTGTCTGCTTTCCCTTTGTACCTGAATCACCCCCACAAACCAACTGCTGGGAGCAACTAACAGCTCAAGAATCCAGTCCTGTGGATTATGAGTTGCTCAGAGGGACACCAGTTCAGGTCCTTCATCCCAGCATACAAAATGCTCAAGTGACAGAACTACCAAACCTCAGAGTCCACGTTGCCAGCCCAAATCTCTTGAACAGCTCTGGAAGCTCAGGCACTGTAAGAGCTGTTTGGGATCTCTGCTGCTGGCCAAGCTTTGGTGCATCAACCAACCTCTAGTGCAATTCAAGACAAGCAATGAGCTTCTTTCAGCTCAATTCCAGTTTCAGCTAAACACCTGGTGCATCGTTCAGATGCCACCCTTGAGTACTCAACACTTGGTGGAGTACAATTAGTTCCCAATGTTTGGTGACACCCTGAATCTCCCATACAAGAAAATGAAACATTTATGTAAGTATCTGACATAAAGTTGTCACAATCTGCTACAGTTACTGAACTCTGTATTAAATATAATGTATGGTACTACACCAGTGTGGGTGGACAACATAATCAGGATCCTCAAAGGTACTTTAATCTGCGAGCAACCTACACACTGCACCTGTATGAAAGGACATATTCTGGTTGATGATGACAAGAGCTTCTCTTCTGAAAGCACTTTCAAAAAGCATAATTGGAACTTTTAACCCATGAATCCTCTTTCCATCAGTAATGCCTCCTCCCACCATGACACAGCACAGATCTTCCATTTGATGTACATTCTACCACCTGGTCTTTCACCAGCTGATATATATGGCATGGTTATATTTGAAAGGATTGGGACTGGGGGAGGAAAAGAATAAGGCTTTTCATGCATAGTACTTAGAGAATTTTTTTTTTTGAGTAAATGAAACAAGCTTGATTTTGTGTGTCAGAATATGTGTAGCTAAAGGGACTATAAGGTTGCTTTTGTGATTTGAGCAGGGTACCTTCTCCACTCCAATGTCACAGCTCAAGAACAATCCAAAGGAAAAATACTCCAGTGACTGATCTTAATTTTCAAGGCATAAGGCTTCAGGCCTTTGATCTCTTTTCCACTCCTACTATTTAGAAATTAGATCTTGGCTTTCTTAATTTTAGGAGATTTAGCTCAATGCACCACATTTCTTGTATCTTAGTTTACCGAAAAGTTAAGAAGGAGTTCATCAAAGTAAGACGATTTGAGCACATAATGAGATTATTTGAGATTTGACTGTTGACTTATCTAAAGATAAGAAAACCCATGCTAATACTAACATGTCTGATTGAGAAAGCATCAGGAAATCGGGAATCTTCTCTCAGAAGATTTGACTCATCAGCTGTACCATTCAAAGCCAATATGCACATGGGTTATTGCAAGATAACAGGTATCTATCAAGCAACTACCTGTAAACTTCTTCATACTTTGGCATAAATTGAAACAGTGGGACTGTTTCAAGGGAAAAAATCTAAGTGTTACTAGTACTGTGGCCATAAATTTTGGTTTTATATTGCCTTTTGGAAGGTCACTGCATTTCTGTGATAGAAAGGCTAATCAGAGCATGTGGAATCCTCTGACTCCTCCCTCTCCGGGAAAACTCTATCATAGAGTTTTCCCCACGTAGGCTTATAGAGAAGACTTAACCCATGATGCTCTGCAGCACTACTGTCAATCTACATCAGATTGCCTCCCCCATTGGCCAGGTGACACTGCCCACCCCAGTTATTTATCCTTCATCCCCCTGCAGGTTGCTGCCCTTGGTCCTGCCCTTTGCCCTCACCTGTGCCCTCAGGTCATTGGTCACTGATCCCACACTTAAGTCATGCAGACCACATCATTTGGTCTTTTGTCTCTGGTCCCTTTGGTGTGGTGAATGCAATAAACCCCTTGCTGGAATATATCATGCAAAGATCCTTTCTGCCTTTCCTCTGCTGAGTTATCTGTGGCATGTGCATGGACTCAAAATGGCTGTTCTTGTGGCCTTACTCTGAGTGGCTTCTGAAGGAGGTGTTTCAAAGAATGCTGCAGCATTTCTACCATCCTGCCACGCTGCAACAAGAGCATAGTCTGTTTCTATTGCTTTGTTATTAACTATATTCTGATATATTTTATCTGCCATTAATGTGTACTGAAGAGTTTTGTGTTAATTTAGTATATTCTCTGCTTACCGTACTGTTGAGAAAACTATTTCAGGTTTTCATTATATTCTCATTTTAGAAAATTTTGAACAACAGTAATAAATATTTGCTATGTAATACACAAACCCTAATGTTATAGTTTTGATACAATATGATATTTACTTATCATAAGTATATCTGCAGTAAAAATCCCACCTCATTTCAACTAATGTATTTAAAGGAACTCTGTTTCTCTTTTCCTCCTCCCTCTCTGTTCCACTAGCTGAAAAGCCAATGAAAAAATTCTCCTCCTCTCCAGTTCAGAACAAGACCTATGTGCTTTTCTCCTAGGCAGGTTTTGAGATCCAGAAGGGAGTGAAAGTAGTTAATGTGCAACAGGAATCTGAGCTTCAGACATAAGCCTCTACCTTTCCATTGACCCTGCTGACATGCTGCAAGCTAAATATTAAACATTTTTTTTATCAATTGAAGTCCAGCCTGGGGAGAAGAAACAGTTAAAGAAATGTCAGAATTATACTTGCAATCAGCTAATCAGACTTTGTGTGCATCTGTGGAATCAAGCTCTGATAATGAAAGCACGAATGAAAAATGGACCGAAGACTCCTTTCCAGGATTAGAAATATTGTGCACAATTTATGTTACATACGCTGTGATCATTTCAGTGGGTCTCCTTGGAAATGCAATACTCATCAAAGTTTTTTTCAAGATTAAATCAATGCAGACGGTTCCCAACATCTTCATCACCAGCCTGGCATTCGGAGACCTGCTGCTTTTACTAACGTGTGTGCCTATAGATGCAACACGCTACATTGTGGATACCTGGCTCTTCGGAAGAATTGGGTGCAAGCTGCTGTCTTTTATCCAGTTAACATCTGTTGGAGTATCAGTGTTTACCCTGACTGTTCTCAGTGCTGACAGGTGGGTCTGCGCAACTGATTTGCCAGGAGATGCTGCAGGTTTGAAATTAGAAATTAATAAAATAGCAGATATCATAATTTTGCACAGTCTTAAACAGCACATTGCAATAGATTAAAAATCCCAAACTACCAGCCCCCCATGTAATTTAAAAATGTGTGATAGTAAAATTGTAGCACTTCTTTTTAAGGGAGTGAGGTGAGGAAAACTCTAACTCTTCTGACCTTTTATTACTTTGAGGTACAGTACAAGGGTTTTTCTCAATTGCACAGAAAAAGGAAATGGCTTAAGTTGGGAAAAGACAGTATATTGGTGCTATCTAGTGGTACAGTGAAGTAGTCAAGGAAGATGAAAAATAAAACTGATTATGAGTGAAAATTCTTTAACCTATGTACTCAGGGATGCATTAAAATCCTAGAACATAAAAGACTGACATGGGATAAAGAGTCAAAAGAAAACACAGAACAGACTGGGGGACAAAGGAATGACTCTCGTGATTTGATGGCTAATGTAATTTTCACCTTGAAACGTGTATAAATATATAATTTTTTTTCTTTTGTAGATCTTCTGTCTTTTACAGAAATATTTTAGCCCAGGGGTCATGAAATTAAATTCAGGTTGTAATGACAACATTGCTAGGAGGGATCAGTGTTCTGACTGCTGTCAGTAAGCGCTGAATCTGTTTTCTGTGTACTTCTTTCTTGAATGAACAAAACTAAGAGGAGATTTCAGTTCAATCAGCAGGAGCATTGAGGAGTAGAAAAACAAAAAATGAAATTTAGTATTGAGAGAGAAAAAAGGTCATCCTGTCTGCCAGCAATTGTGGATTCTATGTAATAGCAAATTGTTCATGTGTCCAGAATTTTACCAGTGGTACTGTTACTGTACTCCAAAATAATCAGCCAGCACAGGAATGACCGCACAGGGTCAAATCAAGGATCCATGTAGACCAATACTAGCCTCCAGCAGTGGTAGTATAAGGACAAGAAAAGACATGTAGGAAGAATAAAAAACCTCTATCGAACTACATTTTTAACCCTATGCCTTCAGATGACACTGAACAGATGTTGTTTCTGTCTATTTAATATAACCTCAAAGAATTTCTCTTTTGGATAATTGTTCAGCTTTTTCTTGAACTTGCTTAGCAATGACTTTCATTGCCTGTACAAAGTAACTCCTTTTATTTCTGCACTGCACATGGCTTCATTTGATGGTGCTGGCACTTGTGTTGGGAGACAGTGATCCCTCTTCAAGTCTCCAGGCTATTCATGTCGTAATCCATCCTTAGGTTGTGTTTCTTCTAGTTAAGGTGTGCAGAGCAACACACGATAATAAAAAGTTGCATGAATCGGGGATACAGGTAATTGCACAATTGTCTCTTTTGTTCTGCATTTTTTCCCTAATACTACCTAACATTTTGCTTTTTTGTTGTTGTTTTGGTTTGGGTTTATTTTAGGGTGTTTTAACTACTGCTGAAGATAAACTAATGTTTACGTTGAACTATCTACTGTAGCTCCAAGGTCTTGGTCCTGTAGGATGTCAATTCAGAATTCACCATGACTAGATGACCTTTATAGATCCCTTCCAACCCCAACTCTCCTCAGATTCTATGGTTTAGACACTTGTTTCTGTATTTAATTCTTCATGGTAGCTGTTATATAAATACTCTGCACTACATTCTCACAGAGTAACTACATTGTAAACTTTTTACAGAGCAAACTCAGATCAGTCATGGGCTTAATGCCAGACTGTTGTGTTCCAATACGCTAGAAGAGCTCAAAGTGAATAAAAATGGTATTTATTTGATAAATAGCAAGCCAGCTTCCAGCTTTCTATTTAAATTTGCCTAGAGGAGAAAAGATCCTCAGCTTGTGCAAAATGATACAACTAAGCTTTCTTATCCTCTGGGTTCTTTTTCACTGCCTTTCTTTTCATGCCAGCCTTGTGCTCCCCTGGAGGGGTTGCTTCTTTCTGCATTATCAAGACTCCCTGGTCCTTTAGGAGCAGGGTATATTGTTTCCTGTGCTTCATCTGCCTTCATGGAAATTGGTCTATGTCCCAGTTCCACAAAGATTATCACACATCTGTAGATTAATCCAGATTCTTCTTGTATGCCTGACTCAGTCCATATGCTGCAGAATCACAGGCATGAATCAACAGCAGTGCCCTCTCCTGCTTTATAAATAAGAATGAATCCTGGAGCATTATTTTGAGTCAGATCACTGCACTCGGCAGGGGTCTTAGGAAGACAGAAGAAAGGAGAGGCGAACATGCGTGGTTTCATCTATCTATAAAATAGTTAACCTGTTTCATACCTTCATCAATGTTGCATACAAATTCCCTCATTTATCTTTCAAGGCATTGTCATAAAATCAGGAGTGATGATTGCCCTTAGTGATTCCAATCCAAACTTTAGAAGTCATCTTTACATAGGAAGGTTTTAATGGCAACTCCTGCCTGTCAATCCATTAAAATACATGCCTGAAATTAATTTTTACATTTTGATTTTAATTCCAAAGAGCTAGTGTCTGCTTTCATTTCCAAGAGAATTCCAGCACCCTTTGTTTAGCAAGAACAGTAATGGCTTTAGCCTTAAGAATTTTGCAGTATGTTCTCACATTATTTCTGTGTTTATTCTGACAGCGATGTTGGTCATTTTAGGTACAGAGCCATTGTTAAACCCTTGGAACTGCAGACTTCAGATGCGCTCCTGAAGACCTGCTGTAAAGCGGGCTGTGTTTGGATTGTCTCCATGGTATTTGCTATCCCAGAGGCTGTTTTTTCAGATTTGTATTCTTTCAGCAATCCTGAGAAAAATGTAACTTTTGAGGCGTGTGCCCCCTATCCTGTATCTGAGAAGATCCTGCAGGAAGCTCACTCCCTGGTTTGCTTCTTAGTGTTCTATATTGTGCCCTTAGCTGTCATTTCTGTCTACTACTTTCTTATCGCCAGAGCTTTATATAAAAGTACTTCCAACATGCCAGCAGAAGAACACTCTCATGCCCGTAAGCAGGTAAGCTCTGATCAAGCACTAAACTCTCCAGTTTTCCAAAGTCTATTGTGTTGATTAAATACTAATTCTTAAGTACAGAACTTTACCTCATAATGGAGTAAAAAGCTCCACAAACTTAGCCCATACCAAATTTGAATCCAAACTCATCTGTGCACTTAGGCACATGCTCATGACTCATCATTTGTGAGTGTCCACTCTTTCCTAAAGAGAGACGGGTCTATGTTTTATCGTGACCCTGTAAACTCAAGAGTTAAAACATTGAATTTTAAACACTGGGACCTCATCCATGTGAGCTGACACATTAATTACTGTATTTTTAAGTCCTAGTCTAGATGAGAGTGTCATATGATGTATAATGGAAAAGAAATGTGCTCTTCACTGGGAATGCTTTGTTAAAAAATATGAAATAGATTTATTTTCTGGTTTAGGTCTTCTGGTTTGGGGTTTTATTTGTTCATTTTATTTTTACTTTTTGCTTTTTTGGTTATTCAAGCATTTAGACTTTTACACTGCTTTGCAAATCAGCACCAACAACACAAATATTTTACTAATTGCTATTACTACCAGCTATGCATTTCTTTCTTGTAGATTGAATCCCGCAAGAGAGTTGCAAAGACAGTGCTGGTGCTTGTGGCTCTGTTTGCTTTCTGCTGGTTGCCCAACCACATCCTCTACCTGTACCGCTCTTTCACATACCACACTTCTGTCAATGCTTCCACCTTTCATCTGATAGCAACTATTTTTTCCCGTGCCTTGGCCTTCAGCAATTCCTGCGTCAACCCTTTTGCTCTTTATTGGCTGAGTAAAAGTTTCCGGCAACATTTTAAAAAGCAAGTCTCATGCTGCAAGGCAGCATTCTGTGTGAAGCCTCCCAGTGCTCCCCAGAGCAGTTCTCCTACCAGAGCCCTGTCAGTCACAGGCAGCATGCGTGGCTCAGAAATCAGTGTTACACTGCTAACAGATTATAGCATCACGAAAGAAGAGGAAAGTGTTTAGTCCATGTGGGAAGAAGAAGGACAGAAACTGAGTCATTGCTATCAAGTCCCTGCTACTGGTATCCTGGAAAGAGGTGCCATGGCTTGCCCTATCTGTGAAAGTGTGTTCATCAGGAGTTCCTCATCTTTCAAAATATAGAATAAAGAAATCAAATTGTGTGGGGGAAGAAACTGCAACAGCTGAACTTTCCAGCATAAGCTCAAAGGGATTACTCATGTTCCCAGGCGTGAACACAGATTTCTAGCTGGAATTCTTGGACTGAGCAGGAAGGGACTTAGCAGAGTTGGTGCAAGAATTGGCTGTAAGGATAGTTTTGTTCTTGGTGACTTGCTTTTTGAGTCATGACTGTGAGCTCCCTCTGACAACTACTTGCATCCGCAGCAAGCAAGCAAAGCCACTTGGTCATAACACGATCAACCAGGCACATTTTTGATTTATTTATTTTCTTGTTTTGAATGTTAAAAATGAGTAAACACACGAGAAAGAATGCTAAAATGAAAGAAGGCTAAGGTTTTTAGCACTGTAAAGTAAAAAAAGAAAAAGCAATATGGGCCAGATCCACAGTAGCTGTTGCTCTGTCAGTGACACAGAAATTCTGGGTAAGAGCTGACTGCTTTGTAGTGAGATGGATGTTCCTAAGAAGTCAAGGGAATGAGCAGGTGATAATTTCTCTGAGAAAGTTATAATCACCTTTAACCACACTTGTAAAATTCTTTGTGATATATGGGTAAAACATCTCAATAGTGCAGAGTTTTTTATTGTTACAGTGATTTAATATCAATAAATTGGGGTGGATCTGTATCAAAGGTTCTATTTGGGATTTACGGTACACTTCTGAAGTGCTCAAATATCCCCTCCTGCCTTACTTTATATCCCAAAGTGGTCTTGAGTGCACAACCTGGATTTCTCTAAGATGGAACTGTGTGTCCAATCCACCAAACCAGACTAGAGTGAGTTTGAAGTGAAAAATGTGTGGAGAGTCAGACTGACCCTTTACCTGCACAGATCCACTCCTGCTGTAGTGTGTGTTGTTGTATCTAAGTGGCTTACACATCTTCAAGCACACTGGGAGAGCTGGATTTTTTCTGCTATACCAATTTTCTATTCTTCAAGTTGTATCCCTTTTTAACATTAAGATAGGCTGTCTTAATGCCACAGGCCTTCTCATCTCAAATCCACTGATTTTATGACTGGGCTTGCAGAGGCAAATCAGGACAGCCTGTCATGCACAGCAGCACTGCTGGCAGGGACTGCCTTCCCATCAGGAAGTACAGGAGGCAAGTCTTTCTACCCCATGTTACAAAATATTTGAGTGACACTGATTTTTATGAATTTCCTGAACCAAAATTTTGGTTCCTGAACCAAATATGTTCCCTGAACCAAAATTTTGTTCTGTGGAAGCTGGTGATAGAAAACACAATAGATTTTCCATTGTTTAAACGAAGGGACTTCTATTCCAAGAAAGAATTTGTGTGTTAAAATATAGAACAGAAGTTGCAACATATGAACTAAAATAATTCTGTCAGTCACAGAACCTTCAATTTTAACTAACCCTTGAAGGTATAGCCCCCCTTCAACTGCACAGAGCCCCTTAGCAACATATGGCTGGAGATCCATCCACTCATGCATCATTAACTAAGACAATTATAAAATGAGAAAACATATTTACAGACTCTCTTGCCTGCTCTAATCAGAAAAATAAAGCCAAACTATAAATCCCAGGGGCATTGCAATACAACCTCTATCATCATCATAAACCAGTTAATGACAGACCAGTTTAATCCCATCAGACACGACCTTGTTTTACTAAGGTCCTCATGTTACAAGTTGCAAGGCTACATGCACTACTTTTCAAATAGATTCCTCCTTTTATTGTACCAATTGCATACCAGGATAGGTTCACTGAAATAAATGGAAATCCAATAGTACAGAAATACAATTTATGGCAAAGCAGACTCCAGAGACCTTATTTTACTCTCTTTGTCTCAATGTAACATATTGCCTGGAAGAGAGCCGTGTACAAATATGAACATGTTGCACTGCTGTTTTCTTCTTCTCTCTTTCCTTCATGGAGCTGCAGGGTGAGACTGAAATAAGTAGATAAGCCTACACACTTACGAACGTGCATTTATCTTTCTCGATCTTACTATAGGAAATTCTAAACAAAGGAAATATCCACCAACAGTACCGTTGCTTACAGCATTTTTTTATTTTAGCTTAGTAATGCCTTTGGGAAACAGATCTACATGTTTCTGGACTTCACAGTTTGTCTCTGTCAGAGACCAAATTTCCCACTGCAAAATCTTTGGCTTACCCTTAAAACCCAGTTTCCTAATTCACTCTTTCTCTTCCTTTGCATGCAGCTACTTTTTGCTTGTGTAACTCCTCCTCTAACTGGATTGCCTTTCTACTGCGAATATATCTTGTTACAAAACTGATGTTTTTGCTATATTCTGCACATGTTCTGTTTAAAGACTGGCAATATTTCAAGCCACAATTTAATTATTTCTGTGTACTTTATGCATTGATAATTCTGTACATTCAAATCTTCATGGCATGATGTATTAGAGTGATAAATGGGTTGACATATATTTTTATCTAACCAATCTGATATTATTTATTACATCTACTCCCCACAATATCATTATGCATAAAAGGTCTCCACATTACTCTAACTGCATTTAGGGGAAAAGGGTTGCTTCTTTTGCAATCTTTTCTCAGTGTTCCAAAACCAGATTCTTTCACCCCTAAGTAATACAAGTGTAATTCTATAAAAGCATATGGGAATACCATCTATTTACATAAGTACTGAGTATTATCTAGCAAATAAAAGGGATGAATAATTAGGGGTTCACTATTTATGTCCGCAGCGCAAGAATAGGTAGAAAAAAAGGCACAAAGTACTTAAAGGCTGACTCCCTCAAAGGTTCTGTCCATATGGAGTCATACTGAGAAAGTAAATACAATTTCTAGGACGCACTTTTTTTTTTTCAGTTTGTTTTGTGAATGAGATGTAGACATTTCATGTGCACATTAGCAACTGTTTCAATATCAGTAGTTAGTTAATCCCCCCCAAAATCCACAAAAATTAAGAAACCTATATCAAAACACTGCTAAAGTGAGAGTGACTGGGATATAAAAGTTAGTTACACAATTATAGCCATTTTAAACTGTTCCCATAAAAATTGTTTTGTTTTATTTTACATGGGCTGCCTGTTGACATTCCTGTGCTTCTGCTGAGAATATTACAATTAAAGAATAACCCAAAGGTACACACAGCTACAGCACTTACACGTTTCAATCAGTGTTACTTTAAAAATGTAATATGGGTTTTAATCAGCATTTAGTTGTTGGCTCTGCCACAGATGGTCCCCCCGGTGCAAGGTGAACTGTGACGTGGAATTTCCATGCGCGGGACACGATATTGAATTTTTAGTACATCTGTACTGTTTCTGTAATTTTTCCTACCATGAAGACTCCTCATCACTCTCAGTAACCTGTGTAACAGCTACAGGCTCCAGACCCCTGAAAAGCTCAGAGGAGTAGCCTGTCTGTACTTAAGTCATTAGTTACTGCCTTCACTTAACATAACAGAGCAGCTCAGGAAAATAGTGTCTACCAAATTAGGGATTAGCCAGCAAATTGCTGGTTCCCTTAATAAAAGGAGTAAAACACTTCAGGAAAACCAATTTATCTATACTTTTAGTAGGTGGTACCTCTAGAACAACATTCGGGTTGTATCTTTAGAACATCAATCAGCTCTGATGAGCCAAAATTGGCTTGTATCACACGGACACAGATACAGAATCATCATGCTAATGCCTCCTTTTACTATTTACTTTGAGACATTTTGCCAGAATTTTAAACATCATTTCTTGACAGCTTGGACTGATCTGAGCTGTGGAACGCTTGAGCCCTTTGCGCCCTCCTCAGAAGATGCAGCTTGCAGCAGCAGTGCTTGTGCAGCCATGATCTGTGTCTTTTCAAGCGTGAGATTGAGAGGAAAGTTGTATTGACCCCACAAAATGATGAGTTTCCAGCTGAGTTGTCTCCCTGGACTGTTCACTGTGTCTTTACCAAGGATGACGTAACAGATGGCAGTGACACCACTGGAGGCTGCGCCGCAGCAGCTGCTGTCACACATTCTGTTATGCAAAGGAAGTGTGAGGGAACTCAAGGCAGTTTGTCCTCATAACTACATCAAAGTGTGCAGAGCAGTTCTATTGAGCATTACCCCTGCTGCACAGAAGCACTCTCTCACTCCCATTGGATTGAGAATAAATTTGGATTTCCTGCTCCCCAGGACTAACCCAGTGCCTTGCTGTAGGCAGATCTGCACAACAGGGAAAGCTGTACAGACTTCACTGCAAACACTCAGGTAAAAAATATTAAAAGCCCTGCAAAAATAAAACAAGCAATTTAAGACTTAAATTATATTTCTCTTACAAGTTCAAGGTTATCATCATCTGATTTCCAAATATATACCCAATTCCAAATTTTATAAGCAAGCAACAGTTTATGTCAAGCCTCTTATGCTTCACACCAAAATCCAATAATTGTTTGAAAGTGAAGACAAATGTCCCTTAGGTGGTAAGTTTATAAGGGATCACAACTACCATAATAGACCTGCCTAGAGAAAATTCTTGAAGCATCAAAAATGTCACTAACTAGGCTGGATGTTCTTTGTGCAACAGCAAAGGTTACTAGAACTCTATATCCTCAGCAATTTTGTCTGACAGCCTGGTGCCCAGGCATGGAGCTGATGTTCATCTCTCCCTGCAGAACTTCACAATCACATGTCTTTGATTTTATTACCATTCCAGTCTGTATATTTGTTCCTGGTATACTGATTTCCAGAAAACTTCTGTTTATTATTTTTATTTCTGAGTGGAAAGATTTTTTTGTCCCTGGCAATCAGCCACTGCTGGCTTTGCTGGGGCTGTTCGGCTCAGTTTTCATCTGTAACATGTACACTGACACACGGGGTTTTATAACTCCAGGTTAAGGTTTGCCAAAGAAAACATGAAGAGTGTGCTGCTACATCCTCTAAATAGAAATACTTTAAAATACAATAGCAATTAAAATTCGGTTTTCAAGTAATGCTGTCTGGGCTACACCGTAAAAACCATAGATGGCATTAGACGAAGGGCTTTTAAAAGAACTGAGTGAAATTTGTATTTAAAATATTTAAGGATCCACAGACAGAGTAGTAATTGCAGACTTCATCAACGCAAAAGGAATTGAGTGTTTTGAAGCCAAGCTTCATCCCACTAATACGACGTACCAACCCTTTCCTATGGGAACACAACCGCTGGACACTCTCAGCCAAGAGGGCAGAGAGAAGCAATATGATTTCTTGACATTTAGAGTGCTATTTCAATCTAATTTTTCTATTTTTGGTTCTACCTTTGCCTCTAGTAGGACATGCGTGCACTTCCAGTGCCGAACGGCAGCCAGCCTTGCACAGCACCACTGGCAGCAAGCAGCTTCACTGTCCAGTGTTGTCGTAGGCGTAATAGGGAAACAGACGCAGCAGGGAGGACTTTCTGTGCCCTAAACTTTTATTTCTCATGTAAGTAAAGCTGCAGTAGACTCCATGCAAAGCCGATCAATGTACAGCTTCTCGCCCAAAGCAGTCTGGTGCGCCAGAGGCACCTGCCCTCACGCAGAGCCCCTGCCTGTGTGTGGCGAAACACGCCTGCAGCCTGAGGGTGAAGGGAAAGGAAAAAAAAACCACGGTAAGAGCAAAAGGTGCAGGGCCGCTGTGGTAACGGCCCCTGTCCCACGACGGACGCACTGACCACGGAGCCCACCCCCTGCGTCCGCCCTCCCCAGGAAACACTTCCCCCTCCGCTTCCCATTGGCTCCGTCCCTCCCCGCATGACCCAACACCGCTCGTTTCATTGGCTACAGCTCGGGGTAAAGGGGCGGGGCGGGCAGAAGGTACGGCGGCGGGTGGGGTATTTCCGGTTTTGTGCGCGCGCCAGGGCCCGGGACGGTCGCGGCGGCCGCGTGAGGTGCGGGGTTGTCCGCGCGCGCTCCCGCCACCGAGAGGGGCGGGGCGGGCGTGCCTCAGACAGCGGCGGAAGGAGCGCTGGTGTCCGAGGCCCAGTGAACGGGGCAGCATGAGCGGCGAGGATGGAAACGAGGAATTCTACCGGCAGCTGCAGCTCCAGCAGCAGTACGAGGCCAAGCCAGCCGAGGGCGAAGGCGAGGGCGAGTCCGACCCCTTTACCTACGTGGACCCGGCAGACGGGGCTGCCTACGAGTGGGACTTGGAGAAGAAGGCCTGGTTCCCCAAGGTAGGTACAGGAGAGCCCCGAGGAAGGGGGAGAAGAAGGAGTGGTTGATGCTGGATCTCGTCGGTACGCAGGTGTCCGCATTCACCCACATCGTGTCTGCTGCGAGTCTCAGCAGCACCAAAACATACGTTTTTACAGGTAAAACCAGGGTGTCGTCTCCGTCCTTGACCGGCTGCGCTGTCGTGAGGAGCTGCGCGTTGGCTATTCGCCTGGGAGGAGAATCTGTAGAGTTGTTCGGGCCTGGGATGAAGTCACGGTTATGTTTGTGCATGTTGATCAGAGATGCCTGGGATGTGCTTAGGTCTCTGTAGCTCACCACTGTAGTCTCACCACAGTAGCTATGGTGATCTCCTTGTAGGCAGTGTAGAAATTAATTAGTATGTTACGAAGTCTAGATAATACAGAGTAGTATTATGTCTCTTTTATTGTTGTCTGAGAATTATGTCAAATAAGAGATGTGTTTTTCCATCTCCTCCAGTCTTAGAAGCACATTTGAAAAATAAGTGTATTTGTCTTAGTGGCGTTCCACAGCATGGAAATACATTACAGTTTTTAGTTTTTTAAAATTTTGTTAAATGTTTTAACTATGAAGTATGGTCTTGCTGTAATAACATGGCTCCTCAAGGGGCGAGTGAACATAGATTTAATATGTTGAGCCAATTTATTGATTTGCAAGTGAAATAGTAGTTTTCTTATCATATAGCAATGAATGAGGGCAATTACTTAATTTAATATTAAGACTTTTATGGCATCTACTTGATGGATGTAATGTGCCAATTCTAGTTTGTGACTGTGAATTCACTGCAATCCAGAGAATCTGAGTGAGAGTGAAGCCTGTAGTGCCAAGGTTGAATGCGTGTAAACCTAGGAATGTGTCTGTGGAGCTGATGGCTTATGGAGGGGTAAAAATGTGAAAAAATCCAGACTCAAAGTGGAGCTGTGGAGAAATGAGTATTTCTGGCTCTCCGTGGGGTGCTATATCCAGTAACTACAGTACTTTGTAAGAGGGTTCTTCTTGTTTTGCTCCCATATCTTTCCCTTCTTCTTACCTCTCTTTTGAAATGTGTCTCTTCTCAGTAGCATTTGTGCTTCTTAAGTGCTTTTCTTGTCTGTTCCGTCTTGGAGAGGAGATAGCATTAAGGGTTGGGTAGGTTAAATAGGAGCAGAAAAGTTCATTAGTGAATATGATGTATAATAGAAGTTGGTGACCTATCCATGACCCACAGTGCTGCACAAAGATTCTTTACCCAGGTGGATGCCATAGAGTTTTTCTGATGATTACTAACAGAATTTTTTATCTAGATAAACTGAGGAGACTGTTGTAACCAGAAGCTGTACTTCTTTCTCCTTGGGCAGTAATGAAATTTTTAATCTGTTTCTTGACAAAAGATACTCTGACTGGCCTAAGTAATTTTTATCTATAGACTGGGATTGCACTGCTGCTCTGCTTTGAGAATGCAGTGTCTGCTGAACTTCCACTAAGGCAAATTTCAAAGCAGTGCAAAAAGTGAATATTATCTGCCAGCATTCCCTAGAAAAATTTGGAGACAGTAAATTATTTAATAGAAGCAATTGCAACCTTGTTTATTATTTAATTATTTTAATTTCAATGGTACTGTGTAGATGAATGCCAACTCTTTTAGTGCTTCGCAGACATAGCACAAAATAACATGTGAAATTCATCTGCTGCTTGCATCACTTGCTGTGAAAATACAGACATTGGCTGTCATCTGCAGGCACAAGGTATCTGTTCTTCATTTGGTTATTCCTTTCCATTTCAGTGGCACCAGCAGTTAATTACACACTCACATGTTCTGTAGTATTGTGTTTCTTTTTCTGTAAGCTTAATCACCCTAAACTGCGTGACTGTATGCGTGTGTAGGTAGGACTGATCTCTATGGTGTGCTCCACCAGAACTGGATTGAAGTCCCCAGTAAGTAGTTCTGTGACTACTTGTTTCTAGTGCTGTCAGGTATGACAGGAGTTCCAATAAAAGCCTTTATTTGTGTATAAACTGCTTGTAAAAAGACATTTTAAGGTGAAGTAGTGGTAATGGCTATATGGTAGGATGATAGTGTTTTATGCAAAAAACATCTTTGTTACGGAGTGGCAAAATTTTATAGTCTGTGGTAGATAATTTGCTAAGAGTAAATGGAGGTTTACAGAGAGTGCAGTTCCCCCAGAAGCTGAAAAATAATGCTTTTGCAGGTTTAATCACTAATTTACGAGTAGGTTCTCTGATGAAAATTAATAATGCTGTTCACCAGCAAGTACAGAAGCTTCTTAATTCTCTGGATCTCATCAGCTGTGGCACTAAGGATTCACTAAGATGGCTAATGTCAAAGATAATGTACCTGATTAGAGCAGTGTCTTCCTTTTTTCACTAAATGTGGTTGTACTTTGTCTTGATGCTGTGTTACGTCATACCTGTAAGAGCAGCCATTTACATTCTTTGTTGAGGTGTGCAGCAAATCTTGTTTAGCCTAAGAGTTATTTTGTGTTCACCTTTAAAGTTATGGGACTCCATGACATCTTGCATTAGTCCTGACAAGCCTGTTACTGTCAATTTTGCATTTCTGATTTGTCATAATGAAATTTTAGAGCTCAAACATCAAGCTTCAAATTACTGTGGAAGATTAGAGATTACATTTTCATCACTGACACTTGAAATTGCTCTCTTATAATAGCTTAATGGTGCATAGTTTTGTTTCCTTTTGAATACAAATGAAGCAAGTGCAGCAAAGGTCAGAGTCAGATAATATTTTTCAAAGGTTAAGGCTCAGTTTTGAGAAAAAATATTTCAGAGTGTGCAACTTCAGAAATTACTTCATAATGTGGGGATGCTAACAAAAGCAGCTGTGATGTATCTCTTTGCCTGGGATTGCCAGTGGCTATAAGTACTGTGTATAATTTGTGGTTTTTTTCTTTTATTTTGATCCCTAAAGCATAAGCATTGGCCAGTCTTATATTTTATCCAAATATAGTCTCTCTATCTATTTGTAGGATATAACGTAAAGCCTATTGCCTTGGAAGCAACCTGTTAACATCTCTAGTTAAGTGTAATATTTACTGCCTGTCAACACAAATATATGACATCTCTGGAAATGATTCCATGAAAAGGCAGATGCCTGCAAATGTCAGTCATTCATCATCATATGTGGATAAATTGTTGGCTTACTATCAGTATCACTTTAACACTTCACCATGGCCAGGAGCACTTGGTTTCTGTCCTTCAGGCAGATCCAACTCACATGGATAGCAGAAAGCTTTGTTTGAAAAATGGCAGAACCTGTGAAGTGTTTGTGTAAAAACATATGCATATGTATTAATTTGTGTTTTGGTCTAGTTCAGGTAATGCTTGAACTGATTGTTCTTGTTGTGTATATGACTTTGCAAAGATAGTTTTAAAATATTGTTATTTTCTATGTTGCCAGATTAGAAAATGACCATCACCTAACTAACTTTAAAATACAAACCTGTATTTATAATTCTTTGAAATTTTATATTAATTTTCCCAATTTCTTTTCAGATAACAGAAGATTTCCTGGCAACCTATCATGCCAACTATGGTTTCCATGCAGATGAGACAGATACTTCATCTGCTTCTGGTACAGCCACTGATAGTAAGCAACCAGTAAGTTCTGAGAAATCAGGAACACAACCATCAGCCAATGAGACCGGACGAAAACAAACAGATCCAAAACAAAAATTGGAAAAAAGGAAGCTAGAGCCAGGTAAGTGACAAAGCACTTCCCTCTTCGTAGGCTATGACCTGTATTGTACTGACGGAAAACTGGCAGTTAATCGTTGTTATCTGGTGCAGCAAAGATAAGGTTGTGCTGGTAGTTTGCAGAATGGTTCTAAAATTGTGTGGTGCTTCATAGGTATCCTCCTGAATCTGTATATAAAAGGAAAAAAAGCAAGGCATGTTCAGAACTTCTCTGTGAGCAAGCAAAAATTCTCATAAATCTGTTGGAATATAAATGTTTATGCTCCTGTGTTTAATGTATTACCATGACTGAATTAGATTCTTGTATTTAGGGTGGTTTCACGTTGAAGAAGATAGGAACACAAATGTTTATGTGACAGGTAAGAGTGTTTATTTATATACTTTGAGCTAAAGATGGTAAAAGAGACTCATATATGTCTCTAATATTATCTATTCAATTTGTCACTTGCAAGCTGCTTAATGTTATATTCATGACTGAATCATGTCTTTGTGACCTTTAAATTGCAGATATGGGAAAGAAGTAGAATGGACAGACTCCTTGCTTTTATCTGTTAAATGGGGTATTCTCTGAGCTGTGTCAGCCAAGTCACTAATTTATTTTTCTATAGGAAAAACAGTTTCTGCAGGCTTTTAAGGGATAGGATAATGACAAGTTTATGATGAGACAGCGGATCAACTATATGCATCACTTAATCTATAATTTTTATTTGCTCTAATAAATAATTATTAGGTAAGAAGGAGTAAACAGTAAAAAAATGTAGGGAAGAGAATGAGAAAGCAATGTGAAAGCTCAAATGAAATTATCTGTGCACTTATTTATTATGGTGTTTTTCTACTTCTTTTGGATGGTGGGGTGCTTTCTTTAGATGCATATACTTAGGTACACTTGGTGGTTGTGAGCAGTCACAGGAGTGCACATACTTGCATTTTCACAATCATTTTCAAAAAGATTCAAAAATCTTCTTGCAGGTCAAACTAGCATGGGACATCCGCATAATTT
Organism: Sphenopsis melanotis; assembly: GCA_035221435.1. Taxonomy (NCBI): domain Eukaryota; kingdom Metazoa; phylum Chordata; class Aves; order Passeriformes; family Thraupidae; genus Sphenopsis; species Sphenopsis melanotis. The sequence goes on from JAWMRF010000239.1 coordinate 56,442, forward strand.
TCTCATCTGTTTTGGTTTTTTCTTATCCTCAATTCAGAGTTCAGTTCTTAAAATATTTATACATTATCAGCTACTCTTTTTATGGAGTTTGTGAGTGAAGAAAACAGTTGTCTGTTTATAGGTTGTGTTCTTATGGGGTTTTTTTTGTCTCTGATGCCTGGAAGTGCAGTGGGACTTGAAGCTTGAGCAGGAGAGTTGCATTTGCAGAGGTCTTTGTGTCTGCTGCAGTGTGGATGATGTGTGACAAGAAATCTCTAGGTGTGCATATTAGGGAGCACAGAGATTTTTCTGTGCATTACACTTATTATAAAGTACAAGGATTTTCAGAATACTAGTATGAAGTAATGCTTAGAAGGTAAGGCCCAAGGGCAGTGGTTTCTTGCAGTGTATGTAAATTGTTGTCCTTTTTGACATCTTTAGTTTAAGTAAATGCTACGGGAAGATTTGTTCTAATGAGGCTTTTTTAAAAATAGACCATACTTAAGCCTTCTGTTTGAATTTATTTTGCAGGTTTACCTCCAGACATTACGAAAGATGAATTTGTACAAGTCATGTCAAAATGCGGTATCATCATGCGAGATCCTCAGACAGAAGAACACAAGATCAAACTGTACAAAGATAAGGAAGGAAATCTTAAAGGAGATGGTCTCTGTTGTTATCTGAAGGTCAGGGTGCACTGAAATGAAATTTTCCATCACGCTGAAGGCACATATGGCCATTATTTCAGAATCACATTCAGAAGACTCTTGAAAATCTAAAGCACAGTTTGGAATATGGGTGTCTGTTTTAAAGATTTACACAGAAATGCCCACTTAGCTCATTTCTTCCCTCTTACCCAACCTCATCCTCGGCCTGGAAATGGCCATAATACCTGCTGAACATGTCTCTACATGCTCCTGTCTTGGGCACCAGAGATGATGGACTGAAATGGGAGGATTTTCACCTTTTACTTTGAAAATATGCCACTGTATAACCAAAAATAGAGAAATAATGAGCCAGGAAGAAACATACTGCAGTCCTGTATTTACAACTTCTAATTGAAGTTGGCTTGGTTCAGAACTGTGCTTTCATTCTTTATTAAACCTTAAAAGTTTAGGCCGCAGTACTATTTCCTTATGTGTTGCACTTGTGAATAATTTGGAAAGTTGGTGATTGCAAGGGCAGCCGGCTTTAGTTCTGCAAGAAGCACAAGGCAGTACTAGATGAAATGGCTTGTAGTCTGTGCTATTTTTGCAATTGCAGTAGTTAGGACCATGGAGTGCACAATCATAAATGCTGTCTTCACTCTAAAGGACTTTTAGGAAAACGTTAAAAATTACTTAAGAGTCTCAACATCTGCTGTTCGTAGAAAAGTGATACAAGTTTTATAGGAAATCAGTTCTCTGAAACCTTTTTATTCTTGCTTTTAAGTTCATCAGCTTGCTTAGATATTGCAGATTCATGTCTATGATGTATTTGAATGAAATATGCAGCTGTTTTTGGAAGTATTAATCAGTTACAACAGGAGTGAAGAAATACTGGGTTTTGATCAAGAAAACAGTGCCAGCTGTGTGTCAGAAGACAGCATTATGGTTTTCAGTGGCAGGGACTTGATTCTTAGCACAGTATACTTAATGACAACTTATTGGAATACAGTTTGATTTTGCCATGTGCTTTAATGTTTGTACTATGCTTTATCTTCAAATAGAGAGAATCAGTTCAACTTGCTTTGAGGCTTCTGGATGAAGCAGAAATCCGAGGCTATAAATTACACGTGGAAGTTGCAAAGTTCCAACTGAAGGGGGAGTATGATGCAAGCAAAAAGAAGAAGAAATGTAAAGACTACAAGAAGAAGTTGTCACAGCAGCAGAAGTTTGTATTTTTTATTTCAGTAAAATATTGCTTGACTTCTAAGTGCTATTAGTAAAGCAATGCTTTCTTTCAAATACAGTGCTAAGTTTTGCAAAGGTTAAAGTCTTGTCTGACGGTGAAATAGCTTAACTATTGCACGTTTGAAGGGGGCTAACTCCTAAATTAAGTGTTTATAAGATTAACTTCTTGGCGATTCACGCATTAAATTAATACACAGGTAGCAATGATGCCTTCAGATGTAGAAGAAAATACTACAACTCTGGGGAAGTAAGACTCTCTTCCTCTTCAGTGGATGAGAGTGTGCAAGTCCTGCCACAATATCTGGGCTTACTGTTGGAAGGTCATAACACTCTGGCTGCTCACATATATTTAGTGCCATACTGAAGTAGTTGCAAAGGGCAAGAAATGCCTGCTGTTAGGAGCAAATACTAAATTATCTCTGTAGGTTTCCCGAGACGTCTCTCTCTGTTATAAAATATACTGGGTTTTGAGTTGTACCTTGATTCATTTTGTCTCTTAAAAATTGTTCTGCCTTTTGGAACCAAGAAGATGCAGATTAAAGAAGAAAAAACTTTGAATATTTTTGGTATTTCAATGAAAGCAACATTCACTAAGCATTGTAAATAGTAATGCAGAAATAGTTAAGGGGAGCAAGGCTGCTTGATATCTTATCAATTAAAGCCAGAAATATATCTGCCCCAAAAATACACTGATGATTCTTGCTGTAAGAAGTCTCCAGTGTGTAGGCAGGTGTATGAAAATTATGAATTTGAATTTGACAGCAATTTGTGTGAATAAAAGGACTGTGTTCCTTTTGAGTTGAATTTACTGGTATAACTACTCTCATTGGAAATCCAAGTTTTCTTCAGCTAAAGTAGCAGGTACAAGAAGAAACTTAAGATTTCCCCACCCCAGTGTATGATCTTGAGATTTAAAAGTGTAAGTAATCGTGTGGGGGTTTTTGTAATAGGATATGAACTAGGCATTTCTACAAGAAGTAAGATTTGCTGTGAGAAGGCAAAGTCCTAGAACAGATGTGCTGGGTTATGTGACTAGTTTGTGTTAGTGGCTCTATACCGAGGAACAAAATACATCTTCTGGTTATACCAGTGTAAGAGTTGATGTGTTCTTACATGTTCTTTTAAATAAAAGCAGTTAGATTTTACCTAGGGGAATAGTGGATCTCCTTTTTTTCCAGAATAAGTTAGAAAAAAATGGTAAAATACTGACATTTTAATTGCACTTGAAAACAGCTGGTTCCTTTATCTGAGTTGATATTAGGAAGGAATTAATGCTTCATAACTATTTTCTCAGTGTTTTAAAAAATACTTTACTTTCAAAAATTATTTGTATTCCTTCTGTGAGCCTTTAAGTACCTTAACACCTCAAATGCTTTGTAGCAGTAGTAAACCTGGGTAATTACTGTATTTTTTAGAAGAATAACTTTACTCTTTGTGTCAAAATATATGTTAATATAGCGCAAGAAATGCAGAATTAATGATTTTTTTTTTTCAACAAATACTTGTAGAAACTGAAGAGAGCCGCAACAATATCTTCTTACTGTTGCTTCATTTCATTAGACAGCTGGATTGGAGGCCGGAGAAGAAAGATGGGGCAACTCGAATGCGGCATGAACGCATCATTATTATCAGGAATATGTTTCACCCCAAGGACTTTGAGGTAGGAAGATGCAGTTTGCTTCTGTAGATTGTGGTGTTAGAAGTTAACATGTCTCAACTTTCTGCCATACAAATTGTAGCAAAATTCTAAGCGGATGAAAACAAAATTAAGCAAAATTAAATTGCTGTTTGGGAAGGATGTTCTCCTGTGCCAAACATCTGCTTTAAATTCATTCATCTCTCTCCAAAAACAAGGACAAAATGTTGATAAGAATGTATTTTTCAAGTTGGGGTTTTTCACTGTCTGAAAAACCTATATATCTGACAATACTCTTTTCTGGGATGGAAAGAGAAGTAAAGAACAGTAATAGTTAGAAAGGAGAAATGAGCACAGAATAGCTTTATTTACAAGTAATATTTATTAAATGCAAATGGGAGCTGTCTGCCAACTCCTAAGTAGCTTTGAAAATGTAGCATAATAGCACTTAATTTATGGACTTTTAACAGAGCGACACGTGTACCACTGCTGATGGATCTAAAATAGAGCTGAGGGAAGTGAATGCTTGTCTTTAATTAAAGCTGTGTAATTGCTTTGTAGGAGGACCCTCTAGTGCTAAATGAGATAAGAGAAGATCTGCGGACGGAGTGTGAAAAGTTTGGTCAAGTAAAGAAGGTTCTCATATTTGATGTAGGTATTCTTATATGTTGCCTTGGCCGAATTGATGTAATGTGCAAAGGTGCAAAACGTTTAGGCTGCTGTAAATATGAGTGGAGCATTCATTTGGGTGTATTTACTTCATGGAAACTTGACTTAATCTTTCAGTACTTTAAAACTTTTAGAACTTAATGTCTAAGCACCTGTATACTTCAGCCTATGTAAAGGCAGCTAGCTCTTCCTAGGAGTTGGGATATATGTTACAAGTTTGAAAGTGTATTGGATACATTATTTGTAGCTAAGCTAGCTGAAATAACTTCGTTTTGTGTTCAAAAATTGTGTTGTGTGTGCCAGTACAGAACAACGTATAGAAACTTGAAAACTGAGCTTTTCAAACATGATTATGTATGATCAGAATGGAGCTATATCCTGATTGATTTTATAAGACAATATAAAGGGTATTGGAATGAATGCATTAGTTAGAATATTATTTAATGCAAGTTGTCTGTCCTTACAGAGGCACCCTGATGGCGTTGCTTCTGTGTCATTTAAAGAAGCAACAGAAGCTGATTTGTGCAAACTGACTCTAAATGGAAGGTGGTTTGGTGGCCGTCAGCTCAGTGCTGAAACATGGGATGGTGTAACGGATTATCAGGTAGCTTTTTGTGGTTCCATTTTATCCAATATGTCTTCCAAACAGTAAACCTCCTTGAATTCTAGGAGTCCTTGGCATTCATGTCCCCATACCGTTCCCCTGTGTTATCTTGCTTCTCTTCAAAAGCTGTAGAATGTCTCCAAAAATCATTCTCAATTATTCAACTTAGCAAAAAATTAGAAGACCTGTGTGAGTACTGAAAATGTCAACTTAGAGGATTAGCCATTGGATATACAGATCATTAGTTCACAGTAAGCATTGAGATATTTCTGTAATAGAAATATTTGTTTATTTTCATCTGTGTAAATACTCATTTTGACAAGTGTGACTCTAATGATGTGTATAAACACTTCTTTAACAGGTGGAGGAGACTGCAAGAGAAAGGGAAGAAAGGCTCAAGGTGTGGGAGTCATTTTTAGGGGATCCTGATGCAAAGGAGCAGCAAACTACATCTGATTTGCATTCTGCATCAAGTAGTGTTAAACTGCCCGAAGGGAAACAGCCTCCAGAGGCTAATGACACACCTAAGGAGGATGCAAATGATGAAACTCATAAGAGGGAGAATAATGGTGGGGATATTAATGAAGATGGAGCTCCATCCACAGACAGCAGCCTTGCAGGCAGTGATGGTGAAGCTGATACATAACATCTTTAATGCTTTATGAAAGCATGATTTTTAGGGTGGTTTGAGTGTATCCCTTTCTTCAGGGTGACTTCAGGCAATATTCTTATGAATATAGGCGTATTAGAATGTCATCTACTGTATGCTTTGAAGTTTTCATTTAATGGGGTTCTAAAAGTTTGTATTAATTGGCTGTTCAGGTGAAGTAACTCAAGTTTTCAAGAGCACAGTAAAACTCATCAGGCTTCTTTTGTTCTAACTACACTTGTCAGTGTTTCATGATGTGAGTGTGAAATATGTTCCAGCCCTCAAGTTTATGTAACTATATGTAACTTATGTAATGCGAAGCTTTTACAAGATTTGTGGATTGTACTGTTAATTTTTCTGTTAAGTTCCCTTGGAACTCAGTATTTCAATAACTTGTGTCCTGGTATGTTGGATAATTTTATGGAACATGTGCCATGATCCAAATAGGGTGAATGCATTAGATGTGTTGCTATGTATTAAGTGGCAGATGAGTAGTCTCAAGTCATAAGCTTAAAGAAAGTGGCAGACAGTGTTGCCACAGCAACCCTAAGGCAAATTGAGTGAAGAGAAGTTATTAAATCAGAGCATTCAGCAAATGAAGTTTTTCTTCCCCTGTTTAGATCTTCTGTTGATGTTAGAAACTAGAATTGTCTCAAAGAGACTAGAAGTGCATAAACACACATATTCTGGGACATAATAACATTGTTTTTACACTCTCATGGTCTGTGTGTAGTAAGTATCAAAATAAACTTTTGATTTTTTGGTAGCTTTATTAGTTCTTGCTTTTGTATTAGAGTAAGGGTTTTTTGTAAACTTCATTAGCATGTTGAATGTGAGTTCTCCTGAACATCTTCATTTAGCTCTGTATGCTCTTCACAGTGGGGAAGATCTTCCATCTTTCATAAAATTTAAATGCTTTGGCAGCTCAAACTGCATTTTATTGTGCAAAAGTTAGAATACTTTAAAATATGCTTTCAAATAATGCTCTTATATAGAAAAAGCAAGTGGTACTCCTCTTCAAAATATTTCCAAAAGCAAAGACTTAGAAGATATTCTAACTTAAGATATTTTAGTGAGTGGCAGACTTTCAAAAATATCTGGGGGGAACTGTTTTGGGCATAGTCATTCTTAATTTAGAATTCCACTGTTTTGATAATTACAGATAGAAGAACATGGATTTAAGCACTAAACAATTCAAAATTCATAGCATGCTGTTTATATGGATGATCACCAGTACATATTTGCAAGGAGGATCCTTTTAACTTTTTAAATTCATATTGGATTGCAAGAAACTATAGATGCAGTGTTTCCATCATGAGATAATCAGAATACTCTGAAAATGTTATTTTCAAACCTTGTGCTCTGAGATTACCATACCGATTTTTTTCCTGAATTCTAGATGGTTGTCTAAGTTTATTTTGTTGGGGTGTTTTTAATATATAGTCCGTATGTGTGGGTGGCTATGCCAACAAGAGCATCTAAGTTAACACTGCCATTGTAGTTATAAGTTACTTCCTTTGTGACAAAAATAGCTGTCATAATTGAATTTAAGAGTTAAAAGTCCGGGAGCTCATCATATGCTGATATGACAAATTTCCCATTTTGAATTGCATTATAAAGAAGAGAGCATTGTAGCTGCCTTGCTAGACAGACCTCTGTCTGGCAGAGAGAAAACTTTGTAGATAAGATTTAATAAACAACCTTGAGACCGAGAAATGAAGAGCCCTGACTCCGTCTTCAAGCGCCGGGCTGAGAAAAGAGACTATAGAACTTTTCTCAGAGTCACTCTAATAAGCAAAAGACCCCAACAATCTCCCATCCCTTTGGGCTGCCAGAGCACAAGGCAGAACAGCAAATTCCAAGATAAACAGGTCACTGAGATACCAAATAAAGTCCTAATCCCAGAATCATTTCGGTTGGGAAAGACCTCTGAGATTGAGTCCAACCATTAACCCAGCACTGAACATCTCCAGCTGTCCCAGAAACCTGCACCAAACTGGAAACCTCTGCCTGCAGACCAGGCAGGAGCTGTGCACTGAGCTCAGCAGCTGCAGCACAAGGCTGGGATGCCCAAAATTCCAGCTCCAGGTCCCCTCTCTGCCCACTCAAGGCACAGAGAGCAGCCCCTCCCTCCCTCCCTCCCAGCCCTGGTTCTTCCCTCTGCAGGAAATCTCTCACAACCACCCTGCCTTTCCCAGCTTATTCTCCAGCCTGTAACTGCTCCTCACCCCCAACACTGAGGCACTCCTCACAAAGCTGCAGGAAACAGAGCAAAAAGTGCCCTAAATCACCTTGAAATTCCCATAGGTTTGGAGAACTCTGTCCAGAGAGACAGGAATGAATCCTGTGAGTGACATGAGCTGCTGCTGGAGCCTGGCTTCTCACACAGCTGAGGGAACACATGAGAGCCAGAAAAAGCAAAAAGCCCTTGTGAGAGTGAGAACAAAAGCTGCTCACAGGCACTGGAACCAGGCAGGGACTGAAACTTCTCCACAGAAGGGGTCTGAAACCTCCCAGCACAGGTCCAGACACATTTACAGCCCTAAAACTGCAGAGATGTAACAGCAGGGGTTTGTTAGACACTGATCTGGGGAGAAGGGACCTGGAGTTTGTCATCACAGCCAGAGGGCAGCTGCAACAAAGGGCTGAGTTAGTGCTGATGGTTTCCAGCACCACTCACAGCCTGGAGATGAGCACTGGCCAGGATTTTCCTGCACAGCTAAAGGGAATCTGCTCCCCTGCCTGCAGCACACAATTCCCACTGGAGCTCAGATCTGCCACAAACCCATCTGGGATCAAACAAGTGCAACTAGAAAGGGAAAAAGGGCTCTGTGAGTGGGGCAGCAGCACCCACCACGCCAGGAGCCACAACAAGCCACACAGTACAAGGACAATCCCTTGTCACTCTGCACTCTGAAGGGCAAACCTGAGCAGGAATGGCAGCCCAGGGGTCACACAGGACCAGTGACATGTGGCACCTTCTGCTGCCCAGCTGGAGCCTACTGGGCTCAGCTCACAGCTGGGTTTCTTTTGGCTCCTTCCTGGGCCTTTTCAGACCCACTCTGCAAGAGAAAACCTTCCAGGTACAAACCAGTCTGAACACATCAGAACTTTTGCAGTTTACTCCCATCTCCAGTCCCACAACCAGCTCCTGCAAGGAGAAAAAAATCATCTCTGGTCTCACCCAGATCTGGAGCTCCAGGAACAGCACATCCATCACGCTCCAGAAGCCAGGCCAGTGCTGCACACACTCACCTGCAGTGGGGATCCTGCCCTGGCTGAGGGAATTCTCTAGAGGAAACCACACACTGCAATTAGCAAGGATGAAGTTATCACACCAGCCTCTCCTGGCAAAGCTGCACCCACAGAAATGCTCTGGAGAGGAGGATGTGCTTTGTCACTGCCTGTTCCTCTGTCCAGCTCTGACCAGAAGTTGGTTTTGTCCCAATACATTCCTTTTTTGCACTAAGGAAGGTCTGCTCCCTCCTCTGCAGGACCCTTCAGCTCTCCAAAGCACAGCCTGGGAAACAAGGACTGCTGGGAAGCAGCGTGGAGTGGCACAGAGGAAAGGGCAGTCAGGGATGGCTGAAGTGGGATGTGTGTACATTTGGGGTAAAAAGGCTTTATTCAAAGTGCATGCTTCTATCCAGAGGTACCGAGAGCGAGGATCCCCGGCCAGCCCGGCTGGGGAGCGCAGCAGCCTTGGCCACCCCCGAGCCCTGTCCTGCACCACAAACACCCATCAAGTAGCCAGGAACTGAATGTTCTTGAGCATCTCATCAAAGGCCTCCTGGGAGGGTGCCTGGGCGTTCTGGAAGGAGACCTTGATGCGGCTGTAGAGGCTGAAGGATTTCAGCTCCAGCCAGATGAAGCCGAAGCGGTCGTCGTCGAACAGGACGAACACCCCCGGCGTCCTCTCGGGGCTGGTGAAGCCGTGGCCAGCAATGAGGCCTGTCCCATAAAAACTGCCAGGGGATGAGGACAAAACAGGTGTGAGAACAGCCAGCATCACCCAGTGTTTGGTTAAAAATCAGCACAAAACTCTGGTGAAGGCACTCTGACAGAACAGCGAGATTTACACTCGGTTTTTCTATTAAGACAAGGAACTCCCCGTTGCTATTTGCAGGTTCCTGCTTTGGGTTATCCTAATTAGCACCTGCACACCAAAGCTGGGTTTTTCAGTAGTGCAGCCCCCAAACCCATCTGAGATTAACTTGTGCAACTCAAGGATCAGCACAGGCTCAATCTCCCAGGAAAGCAAAGGCTTTCAAATGTTTCTCTAATGTTGAGAGCGCAACCAGAGAGGCAAAACTCAAGGGAGAGAAAAATCTAAAAAGCAGAGAAATCTACCAGGACCTGAGGAGGAATAAAGGTCAGTCAAAGCTCTGAGCAAGCAGCAGGTGGAGCAGGGCTTTATCCAAACACAACTGAGCTGTGACAGTAGGAGCCTTCTGGGATTAACCAGCTCTGGGTAGGTTTTTCCATGAGCACAGATGTTTGGCTGAAGGTCACCTGTCTAAGCCTCAGCTTTTGGGCTCTTTTTCCACACTTCATTTAATGTGCTGCTTCACCAACTCCAGGTCCCATTCAGCACAGCTCTCTGCATGCCTGCACCTCCTGCTTGGGGTGCTCAGCACCTGCCAGGGCTGCCCCAAGGCACCAGAGGCCAGGGAAAGGTGGGAGAGAGCACTGTGTTCCCACAGCCAAGGAACATCAATGACACTCATGGAAATGGGAAGCAGCTTCAACTGTTCTAAATATATGAGCTGAGCAGCTCTGGGACATAAAACACACCAAAAAAAAGGGGAGGTGTGTGGAATTCAGGAGAGGTGCCAGCTTCTGAAGTAAATCTAGCAAGGAAGTGGGATGGCAGATGACAGCGTGGTGAGAGAGGGAACAAATCAAAGCCTGGGAAATTGGGCAGCAGAGGCAGGAACCACAGACTGTGCATTCCACATCCCTGGAAATGTTCAAGGCCAGGTCAGACAGGGCTTGGAGCAACCTGGTCTAGTGGAAGCCCCATGGCAGGGCTGGAACAAGATGGCATTTTAGGTCCCTTTCAACCCAAACCATTCTGTGATTGTGTGAAATCTGAGCCCAAGGGGCTGAGAGATCCACAGGCAGGTAAAGGGCACACAAATACAGGACACACCTCAAAGATTTCCCCTTCCCTTTCAAAAATGAATCAGCCATAAAAGCAGCAGTTACCAGACTCGGCAGGTCCGGGGATAATCCTCATTCCTCGATATCACTCCCGTGGGCAGCACAAAGGGCTGGGAAGCTGGGGCCTTGTCCTGGGTCGTCCCCTCTGCCCCAGCTGCAGTCTCTTCCCCCTCAGCACCTTCTCCTCCCAGGGGGCTGGCAGGCAGGGAGGCAGCCTGCTGGGAATGCTCCTGCTCCTCCTGCCTCTGCTCCCGCTCCTGCTCCTCCCGCCGGACCTGCTCCCGCACCTCCAGCACGATGCGGGAGAGCTCGCTGAAGTCACGCAGGGTCTCGATGTCAGGCAGCTGCAGAGGATGTGCCAGGTCTATCTCCACAGTCTGCTGTCCAGCTGGGATGTTGGGATCTCCCTAGGGACAGGAAGGAACAGCACAGCTGCACACACCAGTGCTACAGAGCCACCACCTGAACTTGTTAATAGTTCACCCTGTTCTACAATCACCAAGCTGGCAATAAAAAAAACCCTGCTTGGACCTTTTTTGCCATCTCTGCTTTCCCCTTCCCAGAAGCAGAATTTTAAATCAAGGGTGAAAGAAAGTCAAAGCTGCAGCTGCACAATCCCTCCCTGCAGGGAGGAAAGGAGCTCCCCTGCCTGACTTCAGTGAAGAGCTGCCAACATTTGGTACCTGCTCCTCACACACACACAGGGGATCTCCAGTGACCTGCTATCAGCTGCTCACAGAAAACAGCTGGAAGGGAGAGGAAAGGAAGGGGGAGCCAGGAGAAACTTTGCAGAGCAGATCCTGGTCACTGTGTGTGTGCGCTGAGATTCACCCAGTGCCACCGATCCCCACGGGGAACAGCTCCCAGACAGAAACCCCTCCTGCACAACCACTGAGAACACTTCCACAAAGCACCTGAGAGACAGGAAAATGCACTCACAGTGATCTTAGTGCCCTTGGCTTTCTTGCCATGGAAGCTCAGCATGACAATCTCCAGCCCGTGGCTCCCATAGGTGCCTTTGAAGAGGCCTGGCTGGATGAGGTCCTCGGGGCTGCTGGGGGGGAGGTAGATGCGCCGGTACGTCAGGCAGTTGCTGTGCAAGAGAAAAACATCACACAAGTCAAGGAAAAAACCCTTCCCAGCAGCACTGTGTTTGCATTCTGCTCCTCCAGCAGCTTGGGGATGTTGTCAAGACAGGCAGGATCTGTGTTTGCAGCAAGCTCAGAGCTGTGCAAGCACTTCCTCCCTCCCTCCCTGCGCTGCTCTCCCCACCATCCTCGTGAGCACAGCAGATTCCTGCAGCAAGGAAACTTCCTCAACCCTTGAGATTCCCAGAGAACCTGAGAGTGAGGCATATTTAAACATCTGCTACAGTGAGGTGGCTGCTAATACAAGCTTGGAGAGCTGGTTAAAATCCTCAGTTTCTCAGGGACTCTCTAATTCCTGCACTACAGAGCACACTGACTAATATGGATAATACCCAGACACTCCTTGGGATCACAGGCATTTGCTCTGTCTTCAAATTAAACAGAGTTAAATGACTCAAAAGCACCTTACTGTGCACAGCTATTGTGTAGAACTTGGAATCCTATTCCTACTGCTCATTCCACCTCATCTCCCTGTACAGCTGGGAAGCACTGCAGAGACACAACATTCCTCTGGCTGTGAAAGCCCATGGAAAACCCCATCTTGGGGAAAAATGCTCCAGAGTGTGCAGAGTGTGAAGTTGCAGCAGCCCTTACTCATATTGGCTGGTGTAGATGAACTTCATCAGGATGAGCTCCTGCATGTGTTCATGGAAAATGTCTTCCAGAGTCCGACCCCACTCCTCCCTCAGCCACGTCCGGAATTCCTGCAGCACCAGGAGAAAAGGGGGAGAAATGAGGTCACTTCAGTGATGTGCCCCAAAATGGCTTCACTGTGTGACTCTGTGACAGCACATTTCACTGGCAGAGCCACAGACAGGGCACATCCTCTGCCAAGGACAGGGAAACGTGGCTGGATTTGGGAACAAGCACGTGTTGGCTTGGAAATATGCTGAACAAATAGTGATTATGGTGATCACACAATAAACAGGCTCCCCTTCAAATAAATCCCAGGTAGAAGCATAAACCTCCTCAGAATAAAGGCATGAGCATGGCCTGTCACTGCAAAGTGGCTCATCTGCTCTTTCTCTCACAGTAACTCATTTGTGTGCCCACAAGCTGACTCCTGTGCCCTGTCCTGACATGCTCAACATAAAAGAAAAAAGCTTTTGAAAAGCACTGAGGGTTTAGGAGGTTAAATCCTGCTGATTTAATACTGATGCATCTAAATCCAAAGGGTGCTTTGAAAGCATCTCCTGAAGTACCCCAACTGCAGCTCTGACAAGTTAATACCCTGCCATGAGTTGGTGTGATAACAGCTTACACTGAGATAGCAGCCTGCCAAGTGATATTCCAAACCTGCCTCCTTTATCTTCCCAAGCCAGATCCTCCAATTTCCATAAAGCCACGCACACTTAACGTGGTGCTTTGAAAGTATTAAAGCATTTCTCATCTGCTCCAGCACCAGAAAACACTTAACTAAACCTTTCACCCAGCTGTTTCCCATTAGCAGACAGACATTTTACAGCATTCCTCAAGAAAGCAGCTGAAATATCAGATTTGTCACGTGGAACCAGCTGGAATCAAACAGCAGTACCTGGCACAGGTATTCATCCTGCCATTTACACCTGCATTTAAACACAGTTCTTTCAGTCAGGAATCTGCCTTGCTGGGTAGAGCTGACACACAGGAGAAACAACCAAATGAAGCTTTTAATCCCTTGAGCAAGGCAAGCAGTGGGAAGGTGCCTCACTGACCAGCAGGTATCCAAGTGCAGCTGGTGCTCACTGTGTTTGAAAGCTCTTAATTACAGAGACAGCAATGGCACTGAGATCAGAGCCTGGAGTGCTGCTGATGGCCAAGAAGTGCTGCTGACCCTCCCTGGACAGCTCTGCTACCAAAACAGGAGGAAGGTGCTGGGGCTCAAAGAGCACCTTGACACAAAACTGCCTGAAACAAGGAATGAGCCAAAAGCTCCCAGCCTGGGGGTTCATACAAGCCCCATCACACAGAAATCAGAAGGGCAGCAGCTGAGGGCAGATCTCAGGAAGGGGACACACAAAGAGGCTCAGTGCAGAGCCCTGGCAGAGCACTCACCTCCTGCCTGCCCCCTGACATCCGGTGGTGATCTGTCTGGTTGCACTTGGTGGAGAACTCGTCCTTCTTTACAATCTGCAGTTACCAGGGAGGAGAACTGAACAGGTTACACACCTGTCTAGAGATGCTTGGGATGATGTAGCTAACACTGCTCCCAGTAAATGCTTTGCAAAACAAACATTACTGGATTTACTACAACAGAGAAATCATTCACTGCTACCCAGTGCAGCAGCTACACAACAGAGAAATAAAAGCAATAAAACCTCAATGCACTCTAATGAAAATAATAGTTATAAGTTGCCTCCCTATTTCAGCTTCCTCCTTTAAAGAAAACCTGTCAGGAAGCTTTTCAAAGTATCCAATGGATGCTGCATCCCCTTCTAAAGGTCTCACCGTGGAGAGAGCTGCAGAACAAGGTCTGTGTCTGCCTGGGCACACTCAGCAGCTGCCCAAGGCCAGCTTACACATCCCTTCCCCAGCCTGTGCACATCTGGCGCTCCCAGCCCAACAGAAATCAGCCCAACAGCCTGGCTGTGCCACTGCCAGGGAACAGATTCAGAGCAGGGAACAGCCCACACAACTTGTCAGACACATAATGAGTGTAAAGCTGCTGCCCACACACACAGCAGGCTGGTGAAAGCCCTATCTCTGAAATAAAATTCTCCCAGCTTCCTGACGGATCCATTTCCAGAGCCAACGTGCACACAGTGCTGAGGGAGGCAGAGCAGCTCACCTGGATGTGGCCATTATGAGGTCCCTTGTGGCCATACATGCACTCCACCGTGGCACATTTCCTCTCCATGAGGTGGATCCTGAAGAGGGGCTTGAATCTCATGGGATCATCCACGTGAGGGTCATGAGGGGGCAGGTACATCCAGCCAATGATGAACAAACCATCCACCTGCACAGGGACAGGACACAGAGCCCAGGGGATCAGCTTTGCACGATTCCTTAGGAGTCTCTCTGAGGCCTCTCGTGGCCCAGGAGCTGCAGAACAGTTTGCTGCATTCCCAAACAGCTTTCCAGCCATTAACCCAGACCATATGCACTCCCAGGGTGAGGAGGGTTTCTTTACAAGGCTTCCTGCACCACTGGAAAAAACTCAGGCCTTTATTGCTGCAAATGACTTGCCTGGAGTGCAGGATCCAGAGGGAAAGACCACACAGCAAGTCAGGCTCTAATTGGTTTGAGAGCTCCTGCTGGCAGATATTCTGCTTCCCATGACTATCCCTGTTTTTTAGATGAGGAATTATTTGGTTTTGTTACTCAGAGAACACAGGAAGCAACTCTCCTCTACTGAGAGGCACAAGTGCAGCCCCGTTCCTGCACACCTACCAGAATCCTTTCCCTCAAGGCCTGCAATTCCAGGGGCAGGATATTCTCCAAACAGAGAGAACTGAGACAAAGTTTTATAAGGTCACAGGGGAAGCACTGATGCAGCTGGACGCCCTCTTACACCAGTTCATGCACCAGAATCTTACAAAACCCAAAGGCCTCGTGATTTGTTCACTTCAGGCTGGCGGCTGGTGAACCCTGGCGCAGAGAACGAGGGCTCCAGGCAAACTCCTGTCCCAGCTCTCACAGTTCAGAGTCAAATGTTGTTCATTAACTGCTCTCCCAGCAGCACCAGAGCTGCCAGGCTCCACAGATCTTGCACCAGTGTCACTTTACACCTGATGCATGAGTCTTAGGGCTGGGGTAAAGGTTTGCCAACCACACAACTGCAAAGCCCTTTGCAAAAGGTTCAGCTGCAGGCAAAGAAAATGAAGTAAATGAACAGACTCCTGTGCCAGCCACTGGAATATCAGTGTCAAACTCTAAATCAAGCCTTTCCCTCAAACACTGATCATGTTTTCCACCTGCTCCTGGGGCTGTTTGGAGTGGAGCTGAAATATAAAAGAATTGTCCGGTGATGATGAGAATGCCAGAACCATTCAGGCTGGAAAAGACTTCCAGGATCATTCAGTCCAGCCTGTGAGAAATCCCCACCCACAGCAATGAGTGCCACATCCACTCCAGGGATGGGGATTCCTCCTTGAGCACCCCCCTCCTGTGTTTAACAACCTTCCCTGTGAAACAATTCCTCCTGAGGTCTAACCTAAGAGAAACCAGGAAAGAACCACGGTGCACCCTCTGTGTCCAAATCACCCACTCAAGGCTGACTGTTCAGACTATTTAGTGGTCTGGGAATGGCTGCCAGGTGTGGAAAGTGTGAAAAAGCAGCTCCCAGCCCCAAAAGGCCCAGGATGAGGCCCTGACTCACCACCACGTTGAGCAGTCCCCCGTAGGGCCCGATGTCCGGCTGCCACAGTCCCAGGATGTGCCGGTAGCGGTGCAGCACTGGGGAACAGGGAGACACTCATCATCAGCACATCCAGCCCAGAATCTGGGATTTTGGGAATGAAATCCCTGCTGCCAGGCTGCACACAGCACCCACAACTGCATTCACTCAGGAAAAGTGATTGTGTGCAAGCTGAACCCTCCCACAAGCTCACACACATTTGTGTTCTTTATTCCCGGCCCTGTGGAAGGGCAGAACCACCTACCTCAGGAATTCCCAAAAAACTTTTGCAACACAGGCCCATTAATGCAAATCACACAATATAACCAGAAAACAAATAAAAGCATCTGCCACCTCCAGTTATCAAAAATGCACTCAATGCTTCACACTGCAAAGCAACAGAAAATAGGGAAGGGCAGGAAGGCAGGAAGGAACAGGGAAATTGGAGGATTTTGAAAGCATTTCACTGCCTTGTGTAGACAAACTTGGCTCCAGAGTTAAGCATCCTTAGAAACAGCCACTGGGAGCACGGGCAAAGCACTTGGATCACTCCAGCTTGGGAATCTGATGGTGTGGCCACATCAGTCACGGCCTTAAAAATTCTACAGAAGCAGCTACACCTCAGCAGTGCCCAAAAGCTGCTTCCAAAACCCCCTCAAAATCTACTCTAGCAGTTCAGGCTTCCCTGTTTCTCATCTCAGAGCCAGCTGTCCCTCCAATCCCACCTAAATAGAGGGATATTTTCAGCAAGCAGGAAAAAAGGGCTTTTACAGAATGACCTTAAACCTCCTGTGGTGAGGAAGGCTTAGAGATGGGACCCATTGCTCTGGTCCATCAAATTCCCTTTGGTCCATCTGGTTTCCCCACACAACCAGAACCTTCACAAGAGGGGATTACACACTCTGGCATTTTGGGCAGGAACAGCAGCATGCACATTGTTTCCATGAAGAAATTTCACCGATATTTCACATGTCCATGGCCAACTCAGAAGGCCACAGTAACTCATTGTAACCTCCAGGACTGGCTTGAATATTCAACAGGGTTGGGTTTGCATTAATTAAAAGAAGAATTGTGTTTCAGTGCAGCTGCTCCAGCAGCTTTGGTGCATTAATTACTTCAGACAGCAAAAACTACAGGAGTGGTTTTATTCCACAGGAGTTTAGGATGGCAGGGAGGGATGTCCAGAGCTGCTGCCAATTGGCCTGGAGGAGCCTTTTTCCTGGGCAGTAAACAATTTCAGACTGGCCTGGTTTCACCCAGGGAACCAAGTGCAGCACAAACAACACTAAGGCAAGCAGGCAAACCCCATTCCCAGCTCAGTAATTACATGATAATTAATGGCATGAGCTGCTCCACCCACCACACTCTGCCTTCCAGCCTGCCTGCCACAGAGCTGATAAAATCCGGCCATTTTTAATGTATTATTGTTTTTTAGGACAGAAAACTAAGCCATCCCAGGGGGATGGGGATGTGTCTCCTAGCCCAGCTCCTGTTAGCAGCAATTTCAGGAAACGGAGCTGAGTTCTGAACACAGGAGGCCAAAAAAAATGCCATTCACTTCCAGAACTTACTGGGGAAATGCTGGTGCTTGGCCAAAGGCCCAAACAAGTCTCAAAACACAGCTCAGTTTTCAAGCCTGGGCTGTCTCTGAGCTCCAGCAAAACAGCAGCTAATATTAATTGCAGGAAAACCTGATGAATTCCAGCTCTGGCTCCTCCTGGTAGGAGACAGGATGGATCTGGCAGTTGTTTCCCTTCCTGCTCCTCAAAAGAAAACAGCACTTGGGTTTTTCTCCAAGCTTTTCCACTGCCTGTGCTCAGTCCTGGAGAAGCCTCTTGCCTATCCAAATTTCTGAGTCCACATCCTGCCAAATGGAGCAAAACCACATCCACAGCATGCTCCAGGACAGCCTTCACCCAGGCTGGATATTCCCCACGTTCCACAAGCAGCTCTGCACACCCTTCAGATGGGAAGTAGGCTTGAATCCAGCTGGGAATGGCCTTGGGAGAGCAGGGAATGCCAAGCTCCCACTGACAAAAGGCTGCCTGGGGCATGTCCTGACCCAATCCACTGCAATTCCCCCAGATTCCTCGATGCAGGAAGGTCTCTAGAAGCAAAATGAGCTGGAGCAATGGAAGCAGTGCCCTGGTTGGTGACACCTGACCTGCTCGTGGGAAGAGCTCAGAGTAATCCAGGGGAGCTTAAACCCCTGAGGGTTTAATCCAGGTGAGCTTAAACCCCTGGGGAAAGTGATCTGAGCTCACCTGGCTGACCCTGCATGAACAGGAACTAGGGAAGAGTTCCATGGAAAATCCTGACAGCACAGGAGGGGAAAAAGGGGAAATGGGCCATTGCATCCTAAACCACATGGGCTCACAATCACAGAATCATTTAGGCTGGAAAAGACCTCTAAGATCACCAATTCCAACCATCCAAGCTTTTCCCCATGAGAAAAGGGGCACATCAGAAATTTGGGGCTGCAGCTAAAGAAATAACAACTGAGGGAACAGCACTAAATGCCATTTAAGTTTGGAGCAAACATCCAGTCTCCAAAGGAATCCATCCTGCAGCTTGGATTTGCTTCTCCATCCCATCCAGCTCCAGAACAGGCATCCCAGGTTGCCAAACCCCAAACTTTGTCCCAATTCCTGCTGTAGCCCTGCTGCTGCTCTGTCCTGACTCACATTAAAGGCACCACCTCCCCTGCATGGGCCCTGCTGGGTTGCTTCCCTCAGCACAGGGAATTCTGCAGCATCCACTCACTGATTAATGTGTGTGAAAAACTCCATTCCCAAGCAGCAGTGGGTTAGGAACTGGAGTCTGCCAAACTCTGCAGACCCAAAGGAGCATCAGACACAGCTCAACACCCCCTCTAAATAAACACCAAATAGTCCTGGCTTCCTTAATTGATGTAAACTAATCAGTCCTTCCCCCTCAATTCCTGCTGAACACTGAACTCCAAGGGTTTAACTATTCCTCCCTCAACACAACACAAGGAGGGGAAAAAAAGGTTATCCAAAGTGAGGAAGGCAAATCACAATGTTTAAAACATTAGCAGAACGTTTCCTAGAGACAGAGATGGTGCCTAAAAGGATTGAGTGTGCAGGGAGGGAATTACTATGGGAACACTCAGCATTTTCCACTGGAAAGGGCTGTGGATTTCACTGTGAATCACCACAAAGCTCTTTGCCAGTCCAGAGGGAGGCCTCACCTGGGTATCTGAATTTTTTCCTCAAAGAAAGGAGTAATTCCTAATGAGCAGAGTGAGAGATGCTCCAAGAAGCCCCTCAAGAAAACCCAGCACCCCTCAGCGCCCGCCCTGCTGTCGCTGCCACCCCAGCGCTCCTGTGACACACTCCAGCCACCCCTGGTGGCACGTCCCTGCTGTCCCAGGGCCAGCCCAGTGCTTTGCCCCCGGGCAGGGCACAGTCCATGCAGCAGCCTGGCGTGCTGGGTGCAGCAGCAGCAGCGGGTACGTACGGCAGGTGTAAACATCTCTGTACTCCATGTGCTCGTAGTCGGGCAGGATTCGCATGAACCGCCCCGACTTCACCCGGGGGTTTATACCTGAACAGACAGAGCAGGGTGAGTGCCAGCAAACTCTGCTCCACTGGCACCAGCAAACACCTCCATGGATATGCACCAAGCACACAGGGAAGCCCAGCTCTCTCCTGACTTTGCTTCCAGTTGTTTCTGTCACACTCAGCCACACCGAGCAGGGTTTCCCACACAGAGCTGTTCCAGGTTCCCACAGACATTATTTACAAATGGCATCCAGGGAACTCCAAGTGGGATCAAAGGCCTTCCTCAAACTCTGCACTGCTGCCTCAAGAAGACCAAGTCATTCCATGGGCCTTGGATTAGTTCTGCTTTCATGCACTTGTGCTCAGTTCCCATTCTCCCCCAGCATTTCTCACAGAAGCACATTCAGGGAATGGAAAATGCAGTAATCCCAAATTAACTCCTCTGCAATTAAAGAGGTTTATGGGACAGTAGAGAAAATGGGGTGACACCAGCAGCAGACTGCTCCTGGCACAGGGCAAAGTGCAGAATCTGGGCAGAGGAGCTGAGATGGGGCATCCTGAAAGCCAGGAAGAGCTGCCAGGCATTCCCACTTTGGAGTTACCATCCCTGCCTGGGATTGCTGGGTGGGTACAAACACAGATCTTACACAGAAGGGCAGGAAAGGCCATCTCAGGGGTGTTCTCACACATCAAGTGTGACCCTTTGCTAATGGAGGCCATGGATTTGAAAACTACTCATGGAAATGTACGTGTGAGACAAATTTATTGCAGGTTATTGAATAAATAACCTGATTACACTCTGGAAAGCTGGAAACAGTGGGAATGTTTAGGAAAATATCCCACAGGCTTGTCCTCTCCCCAGCCTCCCTGCCCACAGCCATGGTTGGGAGATATTGGGCTGGAGAGTCACCACTGTCCTGAGCCAGTGAGGCCATTTTTACCCACAATTTGTGCATAAAAAGCACTAAATATCACTTTAGTATCTCTGAATCATGGAAGATATGTACTGAAAAGGACTACAGGTCATGAAGAGGTGTTGTGCCACTTAAAAAGGGCAATGAAGAGCTGAGATCTGACCTGGTGTGTGCTGTGTGGCTGTCACCACACCAAGATATGGGATTAAATGGGAATTAAGGGAGGCCTTGAGGGTTAATGGGATTCCTCTGGGGACATCTGTGTGCTGGCTCAGCATCACTCAGCCCTTCCAGCCAGGAAAATGAGGCAGTTCCATCCCTAGTGTAGTGTAATAGGGTAAGAGAGATATCAGGTGATGAAATAATTTTCCTGTGGATGCTCAGCACAGTCTATTAAAGATGGGATTAAAGCCCTTCTACCTGTTCTTCTTCCCAGCTTTAAGATCAATGGGTCATTTCTATTTCAGGGTTCTAAAGGTTCCACAGACATTCCCAAAACACACAGACAGCTCCTGCCAGGCTCTCTTCCTTCAGGGAATGCTCATCCCTTTCCCACTCTCCTACAGCCATTTCCTTTCACTGAGATCAAGGCTTAGAAAAAAATACCTGCTAATTCCTTAGCAAGATCTGAAAACAGTAAAACAGGATGAAAACCCCTCAATGAACTTCATTTAAAAATTAAACTCCATCCTCTTTTCCCACCAAAGGACTGGGAGGCACAGAAATCCCAACTCCTGGTATTAAATAAAACTCCAAACATGTCAACTTCCCAATGAAACCCTTGCAAGTCAGTCTGAGCAAGTTCTGCCATCAAAGTTTAATAAATATTCATCATTTGTATGCTCTCAAAATTGGTATTAAGCAAGGTTTGGATTGGTTTTATCACTCACGTTTGGCGTAAACATCTCGACAGGACACTCCTGTGATCTCCAGCTTCCTCAGGTTCTCACACACTCCATATTCTGCAACAACACAGCAAAAAAGGGTCAACTCTGGCACAAAAAGGTTTGGAGCCTTGACATCAACTATACTGAAATCTGATTTGTGCTTTCTTGAAGCTGCCAAAGCAGACCGAGAATCTGATTTTTGCTTTAAAAACCGGATACCATTTTGTGGCAGATTCAAAGACATTTCACAAGCAATGCCTGCCACAAACACACCATAAGGCACAAACACAGCCAGCAAAGTGCCAGCTGCTCACATCTCAGCCAGGAGGAGTGTGAAATGTGGGAGACATCCCCATTCCAGCTGGGATTGTGTGCCTGCTCCCAGCAAATCACCGCTGTGTGCAGCAATTATCTTCCCTCACTGAGGTACCCGACAGGGAAAACTGCTTATTAGGATCCTGAAGGAAAGGTCACAGGCTCAAAAAAGAATGAAACACAGACATAAAACAGGCCCCAGCATGTACAAATATGGTTACACTGAAAGCAGATCAGATTGAGACAGGGCTGCTGTGCAGTCAGATGCCTTTGATTGCTTCCAGAACCCCCCTGAAAACAAAGGGAGTTGGAGATCTGGGAGCAGCTTTGAAGCAGAAAATGAGATTCTATCAGGAAGTCAACATCAAACTTCTAAGAAACTTCAAAAAATAAAAAAACAAAAGCAAGTACTAATGTCTCTATGCCAGGAATTCTCAGAAGAGCAGAGGGAGGAATTGAGAGGAGGGAGATCCCAAAAAATCAGCAGTGACAATGGCACCCTGCTGCAGTGACCCTGACAGATCTCAGTACAGAGACATCAAAGACATCAACAGCACAGATCAAACAGCAGCTTTCCTCAGCAGCACAAACACCTGCCAGATATTTGACACAAAACTGTATCTCTGCAGACCCTCATCAAGCCATTAAATACAAAATTTATCCTCAGCTGAGCATCCTTGAATCAACAACTGTGGCTGTGAAGCACCACCTAAAGCTGGAAAGCTGCTGCAGGAGAGAACTCAGCTTTCAAATATGAGAAAAGCAGGAGTTTCCCTGAATTAATTCAGCCTCCTCCTGTCTATAAATGCAAGCACACCATGAGAGAGGTTTCCTGGCAGCCTGTCTCCAGGGAATACACATCCTGCACACTCCAGCTAAGCAGCAAGGGTGAGGGGGGCACAGGGCACAACAAACACGCTGCCCTTCATCAAAAAATGCCAAGGGCAGTGGCAGAATCCCTGCTGACCTCTGTAGGCAAAGGCAGAGGAAGCTCTGAGGGCTCTCAGCCCCAAGGTGGGCTGGGGAAGCACAGTGAGCAGAGCTGAGCTGGCAGGAAGAACAGCCCAGCACAAACAAAGCACTCAGTGCTGGGGCTCTGCCAGCTGAGTGCTGCAGAGCCATGGAGAGCCTGGCAATGCAGAGCCACCCTGGCAGAGCCCTCCAGGCTTCCAGCACCCCTCTGCACGTGAGGGAGTGAGGGGTAAACACATCCAAGGGTTGTAAACACATCCAAGGGGTGCAGGAACAGTGTGGAATGTCCCCAGCTGATTGCAAAGTCCTTGGAAAAGGGCAGGAACAGCAGGGCTTGGGAACAGGCAACTCTTGTGCACCTAAACAAAACTCACCTGGCCCCAGGGATGCCTCAGGTTTTGGCTTTTCTATTTTTCACATTCTGTGCTGCTTTAGTGTGTGGGTCTGGGTTCACTTTAGGGAATGGTGAGCTCTGTGCACAGAGCAGGGAGACAAAACAATTCCTGCTCCAGCTGGGGACCAAGGACAAATGATCCAAA